>JAUZNK010052930.1:0-15702 GCA_035046665.1 Euphysa ruthae
ATATATATAATCTTAACTTAACCAACCTTTGCTAAGATGTTTATATGAAAAAAATGTAAACAAATAACCAAAATTTGATATATATTGGTACCGATTGAAGTAGCAAACAGAATACCAAACGGTTGGTATGTCAATATGTATTTCATCAACCCTGAATAATACTCAAAACAATATTTGATGTAGCATTTAGCATTGTCAAAAAAATAAAACTTGAAAATCTATTTACAACTAGTATGTTCTGTCAAAAAATTGGTATAGTTGTTATATGTCTTAAAAATCGATATCTAAAAGAGAAATATACTTACTGAGATCAAGGTTACAAAAACAGCAGGATACGGAACAATATAAGACGAAGTCTAAACTTAACAGCAGCTTTTTCTACAAGATATAAAATCAATGTAGGAGTGGCAAGATATTTTGCAAATTTTGACACATCTTATGAAGGATTAAACATAAGTATTTGATTGGTGTCTTGCTGAAATCAATTGTTCTTTGTAAAAATTACATATTTTGTAATATAATCCTCATACTTTTTTATCTTTGCAATATTCATAATGTTGACAATATTTATTTAAAGTTATGTTTTAAAAATGGAAATCGACAGAGCCATATAAATTTCTTTTAAGAGATTATCAGATTGTTTACTTTATTTGTAGTACCAAAACCTCAATTAATGGAAAAAAAAATTATTCGAAATACTTTTTAGCTGAAAATTTATGTGACGGTTAGTTTTACTTTTATCACAATCTGACATCCAACCACGTACTAAAAAAGTTCCATAAAAGTCTGTACGGAGATTCGCTGTCAGGTCTTCATTTAAAAAAACAGAAACAAACATCTGGTTGGTCGATTGATTTAATAAATCAAATTAATTTACATGACAAGTTTTCTTCCTTTATATCAATGTTATCTGCAACATAGATAGTGAATGCTTCTTTTTGATTGAATAATGGTAAAATAACGTTATCGTTCTCCTGTTGTTAATCGATGTAGTATGACTTTTCAGTGTGCATCTCGTTTAATATTGAATAGAAAACTCCGTGTCTAAGTCTATAAGTGATGTTAATAATTTCTGTATTATTTGTGAGTTATTTTATAACGTTTGGTAGAAGAAGGCTTTTGGGTGTCTTGGCTTTGCCTTTTAAGGTTATGTAGACAATGTCCTGTGCTGATGAGTGCTTTAATTTTGCTTTCCTGCTGCTCATTTGATCTTGGGGATCGTCTCCTGTTATTATAGTAGTTAAGAATTCACCTGGCATTTTCGGCACTTTAAAGCGTTTCGGCTCTAGGTCATTTGATTGTGGAGGTTAATTTCATTTTCAGTTTTTTGATTTTCTTATGGTTTGATTGAGCAGTTTCCACAGCATAGCAACATCTTGAAAAGTCATGCTGTCAAAGACGATATTTCATAATCGATATAAGTTCGAAGTTCGCTCGGTTTCAACACACAAAACGACGCTTTATAACTTGAGAGTTTTATTAAATTCTTTCTCAAAACTTTTTGCTAGCACGTTTAATGTTATTTGTAAACTGTTGTTTGCCCAAAAGTGTGTTTTTATAAGAAAAAAAAACAACATGTAACATGATTGCAATGACCTGAAGGGAAAAAAACTCATATTCGGTCTCTTGCTCCTGCTCTTCCCCAGTAAATACATAATCGTCGTCAATTTTACTATTACAACTAAAATAGAAAGAACAAAACACACGTAAT
The DNA here is from genome assembly GCA_035046665.1 of Euphysa ruthae. Lineage (NCBI taxonomy): Eukaryota > Metazoa > Cnidaria > Hydrozoa > Anthoathecata > Corymorphidae > Euphysa > Euphysa ruthae. The sequence goes on from JAUZNK010052930.1 coordinate 1,712, forward strand.
ATGATAACTATTGTTTTGACTTTCAATAAGCTACCCTAAGATAAGGTTGACTGAATTTTGACAAAGGGATAGGAAACATTTACTTTTACTCGCTGATATTTGACAAGTCAAAAAAGTTTGAAATAATAATAATTTTTACTAAAGTTGGTAAAAAATCCACAATAGCCATGTTCTCTAGAGATATAAAATATTGTCCATATATTCTGTAATTTTTAAATTTCTATGTAAGCAAATGAGACAATATGTAGTTCCAGTATATATTATTACATCTCTCTTCTTTAAATCAGACGTAATCATCATAACGTTTTGGAGCTCGAGTTGTTCGTCCTGATCGTGCCTTTGTTGTTTCGGCTTTCTTCACTTCTTTGTGGTTGTTTTGAAAATACGAGGTATTTGGTTCTTGAACATCACTCAATATACTGTTTTTCACACTGGTTGGATCGCTAGTTGTCGTTTCGACTTTCACAGTGACCACTGAATATTTGCTATGTGATGTGTTGCTTATCTCCTCTTCATCAACAGTGATTGTGTATTAATCAGGTGTTATGAATTCGTTCTTGAGTAAATGACTTCTATTTCTTCTATACCGATTCCCTTCCTCTGTTTCTACCATGTAACTTCTCGGTTCTTTTAACTTTTTTACTACTTCTGCTGGTCTCCATTTTCCGTCTTAGTTTATTTTGCTGGTCTCGCCTTCAAAAATTTCTTTTGGTTCTTTTTCATGTTAATGTGGTAGTGTCCATTCTTCTCTAAACTTCTTCTTTTTTTAAATACATCCGAGTCTTTAGCTTTTTTTAATTTTTATAGATTCGGGTTGACAGGTATGATTATCGTAGTTGTCTCACGTTCAACAGTCCTGCTGGAAATTTATAGTTGGCTGTGGGCGTATTTTTGTGTTCTGTGGACTGCTAGTAGTGTGTTGAAATGTCCATTTCTTTGCTAAGTCTTTGAACTTCTTTGAGGCGTACTGCAGTCCATTATCACTCATCAATTCTTCGGGTTTACCAAATCTTGCGAATACGTGTTTCATTTTTTTGATTACTATGTCTGAGTCTGTTTTGTGCAGTTTTAATTTCTAAGTATCTGCTACAGTCATCTAACACAAGAAAGAATTTTTGACCATTCCAGTCGAAGAGATCTGTTGTTAAAATTTGGAAAGGGTAGCTTGGTATTTCCCTGGAGATCAACGGTTCTTTTTGTGATTTGTTTTGGTACTTCAAACATGTATCGCACCTCTTTACTACTTTTTCTATGTGTTGGTTGATCTTGGGACTAAATTTTAAACCACTTGTTCTCCACTTTATTCTTTCAATGCCCATGTGTGCTGAATATAATTTCTCCAGGATGTTTTCCTCATTAATTTTGGAACCACTATTCTGCGTCCTTTGAATATCACTCTACTGATGAAAAATAATTCTACTTTGTAAGCCCAAAATAGTAGAACAGCTTCTTCAACTTCCTTTCTTTAATTCGGCCAACGATTATTAACTTATTTTGCAACCTTTGTTAAAATGACTTCTTTCTTTGTTTCTTCATGATTGCTTCTAACAGTTGTACCTCAACTTTTTCCCATAGATATACTGATGAAATTTCGAAAATCCAGATACCACTGCTAAGTTATTGCTCAATTGCTCAATTGTTGTGTATCTTTCCTGTATTTCTGTTAATACACTTCTTTCTTGCAGTAGAGTTGCTCCCAGTCCCAAATTGCATGCATCTGCCTGTATTGTCACTGTTTTTTTTACATCGTAGTAAGCCAAGCACTTCTTTGAATCTTGGGTCTTTTGTATTGCGTTGAATGCTTGAATTCTTGTGCCTTTCTTCCCATTGCCAGAGTTTGTTGCTTACCAGTAGCTCTCGTATTGGTGTTGCTGTTTCTGAAAGGTTGGGTATGAATTTTGCAACGAAGTTGATCATCCCAAGATCTTTGAACATCTTTTTTTTCTTTTGGTTTTGGCATCTCAACAATACTCTTTGACTTTTTCTTCATCTGACTTTATGCCTTCTTAGTTACTTTGTAACCGAAGTACACTAGTTAATCTTTCTTGAAATGACACCTCTTTATGTTGAGGATCGTACCCATATCTTCGGCACTCTCTAAGCATCTGATGAGAGTTATGCCGTGGTCTTTTTCTTTTGCTCCCCATATCAGGATGTCATCAATATCTGTTTCCACTTGTTCAATTTCTTCATGATGTTGACTAATTTTCTTGTAAAAGACTTCTTGAGCTGAGTGTAAACTAAATGATAATCTTGTGAACTGTCTTCACCCAAATGATGTGTTGAAAGTGATTGATGTTTTCTTTGTCAAGTGGTAACTGTTTTTGTCATCTATGTTTGTCAAGATTTTTGCACCACTCAGTCGGCCTGCAATTTCATTAAACGTTAGTAGTTGGTAATATATTTCCGTGTTTTGTGTTGACTTGTGTGAGATTTTTGCAAGAATCTTGACCATGCCCACTTTTCAGGCTCACCGCAGTCTTGCTATCAGAGTTGAGAATGTAGAAATCAGTGCTGTGTCTTTTTCCGTGTGCTCTACAAACAGCTTTGATTTTTCGCAGTACAGGAATGTTGTTTCCACCATAGCCACACATTTTCGTTGTTGTAGTCTGGAAGTTAGTGTTTTTTGTTGCTATCTTATCGGTGACTCTTACTAGTATGACATTTTCTTCTGCACCAGGGTCCAGCTTTACATGTACACTTTTTATCAATGATGCTCTTAACCGCTAGTGCTTCAGACTTTTTTTTCTTTCTTTCGACTGCTTCTATCATAAATTTGTCTTGATTGTTTGTCAATGTTTCGTGTATATTCTTTGATTTTCAACAAGTTTCCCAATGACCAATCATTTTACATTTTCGACATTCTTGACCATATGCAGGACATTGCCTTGGTTTGTGTAGTCTTCCGGAGTACTTGCATGTTGAATTTGTTTTGTATTCAAGTCGTCTTTTGTCATCACCTTGACTTTTAAAGCGTTGAGGCCTTCTTTTTTCCGATTGTTTGAATTGTTTCTTTCTTATTATATTGACTTCTTTGTCTCTCTTTAGTTTTTTCATTTGTTGCTTTGTCACCTCTTCCGTACGACAAATGTTGATTGTTTTTTCCAGATTCCCACTCATTTTCTTAGTAGCACATCTCGAATCTTGTCTGATTTGATTCCGCCAAATATTTTTTACAGAATTAGACCTTCTGTAAGATCTTTGAATTCACATATGGCAGCTAGATTCTTCAGCTGTGTCAAGAATTCTTCGAAAGATTTGTTTTCTTGTTGGTTCTTCAAAAAGAATTTTCTTTTCTATGAACGCGTTTTTTTCAAACTTTTCTATGAGCTTTGATACTGATGATGTCATCTTCATTTCTGATTGTTCCTGTGGCATCTACTTTTTTCTCCCACACCATTGTGCTGAAAAATTTTCTCCCTTGGTCTCCAATCAAGAATAGAACAACACTTCTACCATTCATCATTGCTGTAAGCTATAGTTGTATAGTTTCCATTTCCTCCATTCATCAGCAAGGTTGCTTGAGTTTAAATTCATTTCTTTCGGCTTGGGTAGTAAATGGTCCATCGTGTTTCTTTATAATTCTTTGTATCTTTATCTTTTCTTTTGAACTCAGGATAACTTTTCAGCAATGACTGCAATTAACTCAATTTACTTTGTTGAAGGGTTCAAATACTAAAACTCATATTCGATAGTAGTGTTTTTAAGCAACACTCTTTCAAGATAACATTATTTTCAGACTAAAAAATTGATAAATTGATATTAAAAGTTCTGTACAGTGTACCTCTGCGATGGAGATCCAGGGGTCATATTTTAAGACACCCTCTTGCTCCAAGAATAAAGTATAAGTGGCTGGAAAGTGACCTCATAATTAAAAATATAACATCGCTTATTATAACTCTGGGAAAAAATAAATGGTAAGTATATTCCTATCAAGTCGCATACTTCAGCTTCGTCGTAGACGCTCATTGTGACGCCCATCTTTAATCACCAATCACACCGTTACTTAAAGTCTTAATATTCCAAAATGGAATTGAGGCCTTGATAGTTTTATCTTAAAACATTCCATAAATGTGGACCTCGGTGAATGACGGAAGATTCCGAGAAGTTTGTTTTGGCTTTAATAAGTAATTTTTACACGAATAGCTCAATTTGTAAGACATCTGACTCCCAACGATAAGGTTCCGGGTTCAAACCCGGGTATCGCCCACTCAGTGTATAGATAGCATTTGATTCGATTCGGTGCGATAAATTTATGGCTGTCTGACTGAGCGGTTATTTACCGTAAGCTCAAAGCGGAGCTCTAAGTACGCCAGAACCATGTGTGATCATCTCTTAATAAGTTTAACTTCCGATTGACCTCCCCCCATTATGGAAATAAAAAAAAAAAAATAATAAAAATAATAATTACTAGTTATTGAGCATAAGTTTGATAAATTTGTTGGATAGACATATTTGAAAAGGCCTTAGGCTTTTTTTTTGAGGAACAAATTGGCTTACGTATAACAAATTTCTGACTGCAAAAAAATAGCTATAAATACTATTATAAATTATTTTATCATATGTTTTTGTGAATACTGGGAGAAGGAAGACAGGGCGGTAACTTAATACAGCAGTCGTATTTTTTGAAAACAGGATTTATTTTTACTGTTTTTAATTTTTCAGGAAAAACACTCTTTTTGAAGAACGAAGAAATTATTAAGTTGACTAAAGGTTTTCTTATGCTATGGTTATGGATAGCTACGTCGCTTGTAATATCTTCGTGACCACTGGATTTATTTCGTTTAATTGACTTATTAAATTCATCCTTATTTATTTAATTATTTTAAATACTTGTAAGTGGTTTATTATTTAATGAAGCATTAAAGCATATGTCTGGTTGCTCATTTTTAGATGCTAGGTTCTCTACTTCTTCAACAAAATATTTGTTAAACTTTCGACACGTATCATTTTCATCAGTAAAAACTTTTTCATTAATATCCTATTTTTTAAGTAAGACCGCACAAATCCAATCTTGCTTCGTCCTGTTACCTCATTTATAATTGACTATGATAATTTTTAAATATTATTTCTATATTTGTCAGGTTGTTTTGAATAGAATGATATTTTTACTCTTTTTATAATCTTTTAAAAAATTTTTTATATGTCTTATAATTTTTTAAAACATTTTCAGATTTATGTAGAGCTTTTGTTTACTTTTTAAAGATCTTGTTAAAGAATTAGAGATTCATGGATTTTGAGCCTAAATGTTTTTGAAGGGCGCGTTTCATCAGAAATACTTATAAATATTCAATTAGGGTCATCAAACTTACGAGTATTAACCAATGTCTCATTATATTGTTTAACTTAAAACTTTTCAGGTTTTTTGTTAAAAATTCACCTTGTAACTGTGATTTTGTATATTGTCATCATTTGACAGGGTATTTGGTGCAATGAGAATTGCTGGGAAGTGGTCCGTAAAGTGGCAATAAATATTTCCAATTCAAAGTCAGAGTTTAAGATGTGTCAACAATTTTTTGTGATTCTTGTTGGTTTTGAAATAATTGTTCATATAATAATTTCAAAGAGCATACCGTTGAATTTTCTTGGGTCAAGAAATTCTTTATACTTTCAACGTTAGTGTCGTCACATGCGTATATTTTGCTGAGTAATTTTTGATAAATTATTTCTTAAACTATTTGTAAAGTCATAGTCTGTATAATAGTCAGGCAGAATGTTGTGCACTTTTTGCTAAAATGATGTATTCTGTGCACGTAGTCTTTGGTTTAATTAGAACAAAAAAAGGTGAGCGCACATTTATTTGTCACCTATAAAGTAAGTACTTTGTTAACATGATAATGTAAATTACCGACCATGATTTTCATTCAAAAATACTCTTTTTCTACTCTTTAATTAACATAATATTGATTAAGATCTTAATAAAGACCATTATCTTAAAATGAAAACTAAGTTTTAGAATAAAAAAATAGTATTTATTCCATACTTCTATTTTACAGACCAGATGTTACATATTTTTAACCATGGTTTTTAAAGTTTTCTGCTACTAAATTTTGAATGAGATTAGATTTGCTTTAGAAATTTTGTGTTTCAGAATGCGTTTTATGTAAATTAAATATAGGATACTTTGCCACCTGCAAAGTTTGTAATTTTTAGACCAAATTTTTAGATGACAAACGCAGTAAGCAGATTTTATTATAAACCGGATACTAGTAAAAAATATAAAATAAAATATAAATATAAATAAATAAATAAAATCAATATATTTTAACGTTCACAGTCATCATTGCATTTATAAACTTCTGTACATGAAAGTTCTGCATTGCGACATTTACATTTACCGGTGACTGCTCCCAAACATGACTGGTTTGGTATGAAGCTCGCTTCAAATGTAGTGTTAAAACAGACTTTGTAGGTGAAAGCCCTTCCATCGCTCTCTCTTTCTCGACAAATAATTCTCCTCGACATTAAAAAAGAGTCAACTTCAACGCACTGCGTCGTTTTGCTGTAAAAACGACATAAAAATTTTTCGACTATAGGCAAAGTTAGTACTTAATGGTATTAGTTAGTTAGTACTTTATGTAATTTCCAAAACAAATTATAAATTAAATTTTTTATACAGAAACAGTAAATATTTAACTCCTGCTCTTCGAAGACTTTTATTTGATTCATTAATTCAGCCTCGTTTTGACTATGCATGCTCTTCATGGCATGCAAATATTAATAAAGCTTTAAAAACAAAACATCAAACTACGCAAAATAAATGTATTTGATACTGTCTTCTACTATGGAAGAGAGAGAGAGCATTTAACAATTGATAACTTTAAACGAATTAATTGGTTCAATGTATACGAAGGATTCAAATAATGCATAAGTGCAATTGCATTAAAGTTCGCTAACAGAAATTACCCTGAATACATGTCTGAGGTCTTCAAAACTACTGTAAATAATAGCTTAAGATCAAAAACTTGATCAGCATTTCAGAAAAATTAACCAAGGTCAAAACACTATTTCTTATATGGTCCCTCGATATGAAAAAATTTAAAAGAATGCACAAAAGCTAGTAACAATATTAATGCATTAAAATATAATGTGAAGAAACATTACCTTGCAAAATTAAAACAGAAATATGATTTTGGTTTAATTGGATAGAAATTAAATACATCATATTATATTATTTATATCAAATAAGTATATTATGTTTCAGCAGACCACCCTTTCTTATCGAGGGACCACAATGAAAATAGGCCGTTGGCTTTTCTTATTTCTCTAAAAGAAGAATTTAAAAATAAAAACTAAATTTTAAAGTTATACAGAATCTTTAAGAAGAAATAGAAAATGATAAGAATGATAGAAAAGAAAAGTATAATAATTTCACAAGTTCCACTACAAAAAAAAAACCCAACTTCACAGCAAAAAAGCGCTTGTACAAACAGAACATATTACCGCTCATGGAAAGACAATTTTGATTTTCGGAGATAGTATTTTCCACATAATGCTAAGAAAGGAGACGAACGAAAAACTACGAAACGGCAAAGCAATAGTGCAATCATTTTCAATGATACTACTAGAAGAAAGACCGTAAGTTGGAGTAATACATGTCTCAGAAAACACTAAAGGTCATTGCTGAAGAAATTGTAAATGTTGGTAAGAAGCGTAGAGAAAATGGTGTTGACCAGGTATTTATACCTTCTGTTATTTGCAATCTTTTAACGAAATTAAATTTATACTTAAGACCAACGTTTTTTTAAAAACATTTTGTACTGAAGAAAATTTTCTTTTTATTTCTGACGATAATATTAAAAAAGGAGTTTTTATGGATTGATGGAACACATTTATTAGATCAGGGAACAAGTCTTTTGGCAAATAATATTACATATAATTTAAATCTGTTTTGACTGGTGGACGATAAAAGGACAAAAGTTAACAAAGAAAATATAATTTATGGACAGAATAGGAATGAAATTTCAAAGCAAAGGTAAATTAATTATTGGTAGTTTGAATATTAACTTAATTTTTTCAAATTTTTATCTTTTAAAATCTTATATCAAAAACTATTTGTATTTCATGATTATTATAGAAACAAAAATAGATGACAGATTTGCAAACTCTCAATTTTTAATAGATGGATTTTGAGAACCATTTAGTCTTGATAGAAATAGAAAAGGAGAAATTCACATAAGAAGTGACATTCCAAGTCGAATTTTAAAAAAACTATTTTTCCCTTCTGATATGGAAGGAATTTTTGTTGAAATAAATATGAGAAAATATTTTGGGACATATCACCCACCAGATCAAAATAAAGATTATTATTTTGATAATATTAGCCATAGATTAGATATTTACAGTAGTTTATATAATTGTTTTTTATTAGTTGGGGATTTTAATGTTGAAGTTTCAGAACGTTCCTTTAAAGAATTCAATCACAATTTAGATTTTGATAGTCTTATAAAAGAAGATACATGCTTTAAAGGTATTTTAAACCCAAGCTGTATCGATCTTTTTTATAACAAATTGTAAAAATAGTTTCCAAAACACTTCTACAATTTCTACAGGATTATCCGAGTTTCACAAAATGATAATAACAGATCTGAAAACATCTTACACTAAACCTATACCAAAAGAAATTGTGTATAGGCCGTATAAAAACTTTGATAATGACACTTTAATAATATTAGGTGAGATTGAAACTTTGGATGATACAAGTTTTGGAATATTTTTCCTAACGATTTAATAAAAACGTACAGGTGAAAAGTTTGATTGATAACAAACTGTTTTGGAGGACTATAAAACTCTTTTTCTCAAATTAAAATCTGGGAGAAAAGCAAATTATTCTAAATGAAAGCAACAACATGATTTCAAACGAAAAGGAAGTGGCTGAGACTATAAACCGATATGTTAAAGACGCTGTTGGAAAATTAGAGATCTCTGAAAATAATACATTATTAAACCGTAGTACGATAGGAGACAAGGTATAAGACAAGAGACAAGGGTTGCATGGATGAAATATTGTTTTAATTTAAGTCACATCCAAGTATATGAGTAATTAAGGCCAAAGTCAATGGCGAAGAAAAGTTTTTGTTTTATGAAATATCTATAACTGGTATAACTAAAGAACTAAGTGGCTTAAAAGGAAATCAAGCCACCACGTTTGAAAATATTCAGCGAAACTACTTAAGAATGCATTTTTGTTCACAAGCCTTGTTAAATATCTTTAATAATTCTGTTAAAAAGGTCTTTTTTTCAGGGAGAACTAAAATTAGCAGATGTAACATCAGTATTTAACAAGGTGATGCAACTTCAGTTAAGAATTATAGAACTGTACTTCCTGTAGCATCAAAAGTTTTTGAAAAGTTAATTCAAAAACCATCAGGACTTTATAATATAGAAACGTCACCCTCACCTTAATTATGTGGATATAGAAAAGCTTATAATACCAAACAAGCTTTGACAGCTGTGATTGAAAAATAGAAAAAAATCCTTAGATAAAAGCAGGTATGCTGGATGTGTTATTATGGACCTTTCTATTTCTAAATCATTTTTTCCCCTAATCACGATTTATTGTTAGCTCAGCTACATGAATATGGTTTAAATAAACCCTCTTTGAAGTTAGTTAGAAGTTATTTATAAAAAGGGGTGGCGACGTGAATATCTGATGTACCACAAGGATCGATTCTAGGACCCTTAATATTTAATATTTATTTAACTGATTTATTTTTTGTTAGCTATTACACAATCTGGTGTTTCTAATTTTGCTGATACCATAGCTTTGTACGCGTGTGATCAGGATTTGAATTCTCTTTTGCATCATTTAGGGCATGATAGTTTATTAGCCGTAGATAGGTTTAATAATAACCATATGATGTCGAACAATAAAATGTTGAATGGTAAATGCCACTTTCTACTATCTGGATATAAATTCCAATGTAACTTTATCTCATAAGGAGATTCCAATGTTTGGGAAAGTCAATGTGAAAAGTGTGGGATATATTTGAAGATTTATTTGAAGATATATTTATACTATTTAACAATTTGTTTATGTTATGGGTGTAAATAGCTAACTTCTTATAATACTAGTTTGACTTAGAGTTGTACACCCATGTAAGGTAAAGTGATAGTAATATAGTTTTGTCGCTTGGTAAACACATCATACGTTTCAGTAAATGAAAACGAAAAATTGCGTCTTAATGAACTATTTCACCACCTAATAATCAAAGGAAATCTAAAAGATACGGTTACAAGCAGTTTAGTTGAACTTTTACGTAACTTTCACGTAAATTTGATTCACGTAAACACTATTCCTTTTATTGATACATACGAACCAGCCATTTTTTTCAAAAAATTACAACTGGTGGAATCGATATTAAACTTCAAATTTAATGACATTCAAAAACTTTTTCAAAATAAAAGAATTTATTTACGACACGACAACTTAGGAATCAAAACCAGGATTATATACATGCTCACAAACCAGATGCAGTTTACATTCAAAGAGATATATAGCGAGGGTAGGCGTCAGTTAGAGTTAATAGATAGCTCTCTTTTTTGAAGTCTTGGTTAGCCGTTGCAGTTATTAGTTTTTTTGCATAAATTTTATTGGTAAATAAATTGCCAATTAAATAATTCCTTTTATTATCCCTAACATGGCGTGACGTCATAGTAAACCGCTAAATCTGTGACGTTTTACAATCCTGGACAAAATTAAGTGGCAGTAAACTAAAAATAAAGAGATTTACAGCCTCTTCTCAATATCAATGTTTCCATGAGATATTAGGCTACTATTTTAGCATGGAAACCAACATTGATACTGGACTGATATGTTTATAAGTAAAAACTATGTAAAAATTTACCCTTGCCACTACATATTTTGTCCAGGATTGTAGATAACGTTTTCCAAGAAGATTTCGAATCAGCATTAATCGAGGTATATAAGTACTTAGTGATAAAATATTGCAATGTTATCATGTTCTAGCGCATTTGTTAATTGTTTTGCAATAATAAAAAAATAGCACATAGCTAGAGTTAAAAAATAAACAAAACATAAACCTGAAAAAACTTTTATTCAAAATATTTTGATATTTCCTAATCATAGCTCTATTTGTAAGTCACTATGCTCTATGTTTTCTTTTATTTTTCGGCAGAACAGTATCGGAGATTCATGTGTGAGATTTGTCAAAAAGTGTACACAAAAAAAGATGGTTTGAAACTACATGCCAACTTAAAACACAAGGGTATGCTAGTACAAAGCACTACACCCGTTGAAACAGAGACTGACGATGTAACTTTGGCTAGCCTATTTTCAGACGCTCAAAAGATATTGGGATTAAATATGTGTTGACTGAAATATTATAATAGTTGACAAAAAATGACCTTGACTGAGAAGATGATATTAGCATGATCTTGTTTTTGAAGTAAATTCTTGAGTATTCGATAACTTAAATTTTAAACTCGAAATTCAATACACGAGCTCATCAAAACTATTATATAATCGTGTAATTGTAACAGCAAGAAAATAATTGCATTCATAAGTTTACTTTTAATGTATACATTTTTAAATTTATATGGTGAAATTGGTAAAAAAAGAGATGCTTATTGTGAGGTTCGAACTTACGACGTTCAAATTTTGATACTGACACGCAAACCAACCGCGCAAACCAGTCAATGAGAAATGAATAAATACGATAAAATTATTGCTAAAACCAAATAAATCCTCCTCAGATTTTTATGTTTTAAATTATAAATTAAAAACGGTATTAACGATAAAAAAATGGAACGCTTCACGAATTTGCGAGCCATCATTTTTAATATACGATTTACGATGCGATACTAATAATATATATAGCCATATTATAATTTCTGGTTGAGTTTGAATATTATTCGCTAATATTTCACTCTAACCTTTTATAAATAAATAAAGTCAGATAGTTGCTGTAAATCCGTAAAAGGACGGTATTCCTGTCAGTCTTTATTCGAGAGACTATGAAATTATCAATTTGATTCATGTCGTAAAAAAACAAGATATATGATGAAAATATGAACTGAGCTTAAGTCATAAAAATATACGGTTTTCGTGTCAATGTATCAACTTTGTTCGTGTTAAAATGTATCAGCTTTGTTCATGTTAAAATGTATCAACTTTGCTCGTGTTAAAATGTATCAACTTTGCTCGTGTTATGCAAATACAAAATTCTCATACAATTTATTGACTAGCTGTATACCGGCCAAGATTTGGTTAGTTGGTGCATATAGCATTTAAATGGAAATGTTAAAACGCAAAAAAGAAATTTTGAGGACCTATAGATGTGGGTTTGAATACACCTCGGAACAAATAATTTTCTTTACCGTAAGCTGAAATAGGAGCTCTAAGTACACCAGAATCAAACCCATGGTCCCTTCTGTAATAAGTTAGCTCGAAAACTGTTTGTTGGCCCCACATTAAAAATACAAATCGAATAATCGAATCTATAATCGAATCGAATAATCAAAATCGAATAATCGAATATCGCATGCTAAGCGAACGCTCTACCATTTGAGCTAGACCCCCTTGACAACGTATGGTAGCTTTATATCCGCCAAAATTTGGCTAATTGGTACATTTAAAAATAAATCTTTAAAAATTTAAAAGCAATTTTGAGGATTATAGGAGAGCCCACGGTTTGATTCTGGTGTACTTCACAACGTGTGATAAAATTTGCTGTCTTTAGAAAATTAAAAGAAAAAGTAAAAGGAAATTTGGAGCACAGCGCGGATTGACCCTCGTACTTCTCGCATGCTAAGCCATCGTTTAACCATTTGAGCTAATTCTGGTATCAAGATAAGTTTTAAAAAATCTATTATTATATATAGTTTACTCATTGTTGTTTTGATGACAGTTGAAATAACGGCGAAAAATCAAAATACTTAATTTTAAAATGTGAAAAATACATGTAAACCACCTAAACACGTTTTTTAAGGGCATTTTTATAGATACTAGCTGTATGTCCTGCCAAGATTTGTCTAATTGGTGCATATAGCATTTAAAAAGAAATCTTAAAAAGTGAAAATAAATTTGTCGGATTCGATCATTTTAACGTGGGGCCAACAAATAGTTCTTCGAACTAAGTTATTATAGAAGGGCCCACAGATTTGGCTAAAAATTGCTATCATCAGAAAACTAAAAGAAAAATATAAAAACAAATTTGGAGGACCTCTAGCATGCTAAGCGGACGCTTTACCGTTTGAGTAAAACCTTATTAACAAAGTATGTTAAAAAAGATCTATTATTTTATATCTTTCTACTTGCTTATTGTTTGAAAACCACCAATCAAAAACGATATTATTGCTGTGTAAATCGTTAAAATATCGATATCGCTCCGTCAAATTGATTTTTGTTCTTTTGATGACAGTTGCCATATCGGTGATCAATGAAAATAATTGATTAAAAATTATGTAAAATATCGTAGGAAATAAAAATAAGGGATTTAGGGTATTATTATAGAGATTTAAATTGTGTTATAATAATAAAGTGTTCCTCTACTGATTATCAACTTTATGAGCGTTAAGATTTTCATGCTAATTACAATCTTGTATTAAAAAAATAACTAAATGCTATTTATCGATTTTTTCAATATGGATTTTTGATTCTACATGATTTTTGATTCTATATGAAATCTGTGAAATGAAAAAATACTGAATTGAAAACTTTGTATTCAAACCAAAAAGGCCTTATGTTTGAAAAATATATATTTGAAACCCAATGATTATTTATCAACTAGAAACTAAAATTGCTTATGATTTTATTTCACGAAAACGAGTCAAATATGAGTTGCTCGTTATGATTATTGAAAATCTAGGTGAGGCGACGAGTGTAATTTTTGTAATAATAAGTGGTAGACAGAAAGTCAGCGTTTCGAATTTGGATAATAACTACTTTTTTTTTACGTTGAACGCGCCATCTAATTCCGGGCGCATAAAATAGCAAAAAATTATATGGTTTATGTTTGTCTTCGCGCTGT
>JAUZNK010052941.1:0-15701 GCA_035046665.1 Euphysa ruthae
AGTAAGTAAGTAAGTAAGTAAGTAAGTAAGTAAGTAAGTAAGTAAGTAAGTAAGTAAGTATTTATTCTGTCACAAACGAATATACATAAGCTATGAAAGTTTCAAGGCAAGAGAAAATAAAAAATAACAACAACAATAAACAATAAAGGTAAAAAAACAAATGGTGGCAATGATAGGCGCAATAATTGTTTGTCACAACAATATTTCCATTGCGGTCCTGTTATATAAGTGATTTAGTGAAAAAAAAAGGACAAAAACAAAAAAACAAGAAAAAAATGAAGGTGTTTTATTATGGAATCATTGTCTATATCTATTAGGTCTGTGAACTATATCCAGTGAGGTAAAAAATGCTTCCTTGATCTTATTTTTAAAAACTTTATAGCTTGTGATTGAAAATCAAGCAAACATCATCTGCCTAAAGAAGTAATTAACAGTCTAGTGCTTGTACCATTTCGTTCACATATAGCAAAAACAAAAGAGGTCCTAAAATTGTCCCCTGAGTGACACCACATTTCACATATATTTCATCAGATATTTATTTATCAATTTTCACCCTAAACTTTCTGTTTGAGAGATAAGATTTGAAACAGAAATTACATTTTCCGAAAATTGCATGGCTTTCAATTTTTCCACAAAAATATTGAAATCTATTCTGTCAAAGGCCTTTTAGAGATCTATAAGAATAATTCCAGTGAGACATTCTTTTTCAAAGCCTTTTGTAATTCTGTCATGATGATATGACAAACATGTGTCTGTCGAAAAATCCTTTTGAAAACAAGATTAAATTTTATATATAATGTTCTCTTGTTCAACGAATTCTCAAGTTTGACCTTCCAATAACTTTTTCAAAAATCTTGGATGCAATTGATAAAAACTATACGGGCCATTCGGTTCTGTCTTACTCCCTTTTTTCATAGCGGAGCAATTTTAGCTAGTTTGCAATCATCTGGAAATGTGGTAGTTTTGATAGAAAGATATATTATATGTGGTCTTAAAATAGAAACACATCCATCCTTAAAGAACATAGATAATATTTCATCAAACCCTGGTGACTTGTTCAATTCTAAATCATTAGTTATGTTTTTAACAACGTCCTCAGTGACCCTTGGGAATTCAAATTCAAACGAAATGTTCATTTATCCATAAAAATTTAGGGCTGTTTGACTATTATAAACATTTGATGCTTTTAGAAGAAGAATTGAAAGATTGGTTGAAAAATTTGCAAAAAATTTTTTAAATTTTAAAACTATTAGCAATTTGAAGATGATCAAGAACAAACTTATTACCTTGTTTTAAACAAAAATTTGATTGTGAAGATGGGTTTTTTGATTTTGTAACTCCTATATCTTTCAAAGTTTGAAACACACTGCTATAAAGTTCAATAGTGACTTAATAAAATCATATAAACTTAGACATAATAACTATTTCCTTTAATATCCTACTTTTGGTATGTATGTATGCATATCTGAAACAATCTTTAATAGTAAAAGAACATATGTAGTGTCTGTGTTTATATTAAAGGTCAGTAAATAAAAATAAAATAAAATAACCGTGTGTTTTTCAATTTATTGTGTATTTATTCCATTTCTAGGTTGGATAATAATGCCATTTTCAATATGTGTTGTGCCTTTACCTTACCTCGTCTCCTCTCCAAATTTGATACTGTCTCATACCAGTATTAAAAACTTTTCTCTTCCTGAAAGCTCAGTGCTGCCAAAGCAGTTTCATAAGCTAAAGTAAATGAATGGGAGACAGAGTGGCCAAATCCGTTGAGAATATTGATTAAGGATCTGAACATGTTATTTGCCTAGTAGCCATATTGTGTGCTAACGATTTTGAGGATTGTTTTTTTTTTTTATCACCGGACACGATGAAGATGCAATCATGAATAGCTGACATCAGTTTAACTTTATGTTGGTCTTTTACTTTGATAAAATAATCAAACTTTGCAAAAAAAAAAAAAAAAAAAAAAAAATTGAGCACATTCTGGCCTATCATAATTTAATGTTAACTCATTCCATGTTAATTTCAGAAGATAAGAGCGGCCAAAATGAACAAAAGTTAGGAATATTCGATATCAAGTTTATTAAATTAAGTGCAGTTGACTGAAAACTTTTCAATGCTCACAATACTGATGACTATTATTTACTGGATGGATGGATGACTATTCATATTCAAAATCTTCTTCTTGTGAAAATAGATCACTTTCATGTCAAGAAAATTCGAGGTCTTTTTTCATTGCAAGGTGATTTTCAGCAAATCTTTCTATTAACATCTCTTCATAGATAAGGATTTCACTTTTGTTTTCCCTATTGGTTGCATAAAATCCAACTTCTGGATATCTCTCCTAAATCCTCCTCTTTAACCGAGATCTTTTGTAACTTGAAACATCTATCCCTTCAGTTATGTCAACAATAGACACAAATTTGTCATAAATATCCGACATTGCGTAAACTTCTTCTTGTCAATAATTTTGTCTATAATCATTTTTTTAAAGAACATCTCATATGAACTTTTGTACTTGTCAACTTCATCTTGTTTGTTGATTACGTCATAGCGAACAGAATTGGTGTACAATGACTAACCTGATATATCATATTGGACTTCAGAACAAACGCATCCATAAGATTGAATATTTACCAATACGATCTCATCGTTTTTATGGGATCCAGATTTATGAAATTATGAAACGTACAATGAATACTTTTAAGGTTACTGAAACTTTGAATCTTTTTTCTTTTGTGACAGTAGTAGGTGACAATTCACAAAAATTCCTCATGGAAAGCAAATTTGTAACTTCAAATTAGCTTTCGGGCTATTTTTACTTCCTTTTCAGGTAAATTTTTTGCTTGTTCTTTTTTGAAATTTTCTGTGTGCCAAATTTTAAAAAGGAGAAAAAAGAAATTAACATTTCGTAATTGTTTTAAAATCCAAGTGTATAAACTACTTTAGGTAGTATTGCATGCATGGTAGAAACAAGTTATCAGGAACAAAATATATGGAAACTTATCTAAAGCCACTGACTGGAAAGATAGAGAGTCACATAGGTTTGCCAGCCATTTTAAATAGAGGGAGAAAAGCCCACATCTTTAATTTTCGTCTTTAAAAAGAATATCTGATTCAAAGGTGTCCATGGGATTTGGACAATAATATTTGGTGGAAAGAATTTGAGGATCAATATGAAGATCTGTTTAAATATTATTTATTGGTATGATATACAATAAAAAAACTAATCAAATTTTTTATGACATTGAGTGAAATCGTAAATGTAGAAATAATGAAAAATAGGCTCACACTCTAATAAAATAATGTAGCTGCCACTTTTACATAATACAAATATATAATTTATATGCAATCACTACAATATTACAGTTTAGTTTCCCACCTTTAAACTTGGCATTATTTGAACTTTAAACCTGGAAGAGCCTGAGTCTTCTCAAAAACCAAAATATAAGCTATTTGAGATTTTTGACCTATCTAAGAGTCTTATTTTTAGCAAAAAGTTTATTTTTATTAAAATCGGTTATTTAGAAATTTTAAGAGTGCTTTGTCATAAAATAATAGAAATATATGCTGTAAATTTATATAATTGTTGTCCAAAATTATTTCAAAAGTAAACGATAGGATTCTATGAAGACAGTTTCTCAAAAACGAAAACTTTTATACTTCATACCCGAAGTATCAATTGCATAACCCGCGTTTAAAACGTTTTTATCACATAACGTCTGCGCCTACTCTTTCGCGCTTAACTGTATGTTGGTGGGGAGGGGAAATTGGGATAAAATTACATTTTTTTAAATCTTTTACGGTCATTTACATTTTATTTTAAAACCTGACCCATCTCCTCTCACTCTCTCTTTATGAACTTATGGAAAAGATCTACCCTCTCCTCCCTTTTTAAGTAACTAACCTCCCTCGTTGCGGCATGTTGTGCCACAAAGTTAGATGTTACTAAAAAAATAAAGGAAATTGATATTAGATAGATCAAAAAAAGTTTGCTTTTGATTTATTTTCAAAACCAATTAGAGTTTTGATTTTGCCCAGTAAAAAGAAGTTAAAGTTTTTAAAAATGGAACCGGAACAACAATGTATTTTATGTAACAGAACATCGATATCAGAGGACATTAAAAAACATGATAAAACATGGGCATAAACTAGCAACCTTGCTTGAGGTATCGATAAAAAGTTTCTCAGACGAATAATGGCACACAATTTCTGATTTGCCTTTTTACAAATATTAATAATAATATGATTAGAAAAAGAGTTTTTTTTTTATCAATTTTTACACCTGACAGTCCAACTTCGTTTATTGCAACAATCTTTTTATCGCAAATAAATAAAGATAAATTTGTCGTCAGGCTGTTTTCTCCAAGAAACATCAGATGGAATTTTGAAGGGGTAGCGAAAAGGGAGTTTATAGAAAACCAAGTGTATATACGGGTTAATTCAGCTTTTAGTTTGCTAATAACTAAATCAGCAGAGGTATTGTAGGCATATATAGTGTTATCATCAACAAAATTGGCATACTTCAGTTTCTTCATAAAAAAAGGAAAAACTCATTTACAAAGATTTTAAATAAGATAGGACCTAAGATTGACACTCGAGCAACTCCATAAAATAACTTAGGCCACTTAATATATGTAGTAAGTATATGTATGAGCTTATTTTTACTCTCTGTCTAAGTCTTTCAGATAATTCTTTATCCAAAGTAAATTACACTTTGAGAACTCATAGGCCTCAAGCTTGGCTAGAAAAAGGTCATGTTGGATACAATTATATGCTGTAGATAAGGCAATTAGAATTGTACCTATTAACTCCTTGTTATCCAAGTGTCATTGCCGCGTTTGCAAAAGATTTAACAGTGCAATTTTTGTGGAAAAACTTTTACGCAACAAACCCTTAAAAAAATTTTCGAAAAGCGCTCTTTCAAAGACTTTCGAAATTGTAAGCAAGACGCTAATCGGACGAAAGTTTTCTTTATTAGAGACATCTTTTTCTTAAAACAGAGGTATAATGTTAGGCCATTTAAATTCATAAGGAAACTTGTTGTTGTTAATAGAAGTATTGATACAATCCACTAGATAACTGCAATAAGTCATGTTGAGAAGTTTTAGAACTGTTAATGGTATACCACCACTTACTTTTTTTAATTTCTTAATTTTATTAAAATCAAATTAATATCATATTAATATCATATCAAAAGCCATATCAAAAGCCATATCTGGTTCACCATCAAATTAATATTGTCAAGAGTAAATTTCTCTTATTTTTAAAATGCTAGGATGCTTAATATATTTCGGACATAAACTATTACTAAAAATTTATACATAATAAATTAGTATGCCAATATGATATATTTAATTGGCTCAGAATATTTCTATAAATAAACATTTAATATTTTAGCTACAGATTGCTCATCAGTAATTAACATGCCATTATTAACATGAAAATATTTTTCATTTTGTAACTTTTTCTTTACTCGACTAATTTGTCCACAGACATATTCCCCTACATTTAAAAAAAAAAATTTAAATCGGTTTCCAGTCCAGAATTATTATAAATGTTTTTAAGACGAAAATGTTTCCAGATTTTTATGTGGATAGTTTTAGATAAAAATGGCTTATCATTACCACGAACGACCTTTCCTTTTGAAGAGGAGCATAGACAACGTTCAAGTTAAACCAAACGCTACAAACACCTCAAACACATGCTTAGCCTGAATTCCCACTTTTACGCCATTTTTATAATCTGTAAACAGTTAAAAAGAAAGAAATAATATCTACATTTTAAGGAAGGTTCAAAAATAATTTCAAGCTTTTTCAAAATTCCTCTCCTGTCAACCCTTGCTAAATAGAGTGCTTCTCGCCTTATTCGCCGTCATCCTTTTCATTGCAAGAAAACAGGCATATTCAGCTTCAACAGAAATTTAGAAGATTACTTATTTCTGCTTATAACAGCAATTTATGAATTACCAAAGATAGCATTTACCAAAAATGATAAAACGCATTTTTTCATTCTCGGTAAGTTAACCAAAATATTAAATTAAAGCATACGAACAAAAATGGTATTACCAAGCGACAAATCATATCGATTTCAGTCGGCTTTCCAGTTATACGAAAGGGTTTATAGTAATAAGGTCTCTTTTCTCGCTTTTCAGATTTCCACATATTAATGTAATCAAGGTAGATGATTTCCTTCTCTTCTTTTAATGACGTACTTCTGTGTTTAACAATTTTTCGTCCAAGATTATCTAGCATTATAAGCGACTTTAATCGTCTTTCCTTCAGATCACGAAAAGGTTCGATGTCAGGAAATAATTTTCTTAATTGAAAACTCTAAACAACAAGATATTGGTTAAAATTTAAAAAACGGTTTTAATTTAAGAATAGCAAGCAAACAATTTATTGGGGTAGTGGTTAAACCTTTCCGACAACCACCACCTTCAGAGATAAAAATTCCAGCCTCTGGTGTTTTCAGGAAAACCTGTATTTGGGCCCAAAATTTTTACAAACATTAAATTTGAAATTTAATTAAGTAGAAATAGAAATATAATTTATTTATATAAATAAATATAAGTTATATAGTTATTTAAATAGTTGTAAGTAAATATAAATTAATATATTATTTCTGTACTTTAAGTTTCAGCGAAATATTTATTTTAATTTTTTGGATTGATTTTAAATTAAATAATTTTTTTTTGAACAACTTTTTTTTTTTCTTTTTCAATAAGTTTTCCTTCTTTACTTCAAGAGGTATTGTTTCTTTTCCATGAATATTTTAACATCATGGTTAAATATTGTTTTTCTACACTATATTTAATATTTAAAAATTTCGCAAAAAGATGATTTCGTGGCAGTAAAATATTTTTTTGTTATTGCAGGAAGGAACTTTCGCAGGATTCGTTGGAGGGAGCTTTTGCGAATAGAAAATGATTTAAAAGGAAAAAAATGAAATTATTTCTCATGAAAAAGGGGGAAAGTATAAAAAGAGAAAATAAACTTTTGCGGCTAGCAGAACAAATGTTTTGCAAGCGAATTTACTTTTGTAGGTTTGTCTAAATCCTTCAAATACTAACAAAGGTTCTTCCCGCCAAAGTTTCCGACATAAAGTTAATAGTTAAACTTCTTTTTAACAATCTATGATTTTAGGTCATTTACGAGAAACCAATCTTAACTCATTTCTTAAACACCTTGCAAAGTTTTTAAGGAATCAAATTTTCTAGTTCTTCTTGTATTTCAAGCTGTATAATTCAAAGATAGCTACGATCCTAGAGCATAAAAGCAAATAGCAAGATTTTTTTATAAAATTTTGATATTTATTCGTTCTTTCGAATTATTAGGCGTGAACAGGAAAGGTAAATTTTGATGAGTACAGTTGAGAATGCCGATGGATTCATTTATTGTAGCTACATTGTGGAGCACTATTCCCATATATTTAAAGGGTATAAAAAATTTTCAGCATCAACTAAAGTCACAGCTTTTATTTATTTATTGAAAAGATTGTCTCGTATTACTTACATAGTTAAGTAAGTAAGTAAGTAAGTATCTATTCTGCCACAAACAAATATACATTAGCTATGAAAATTCATAGCAACCCTTTTTTCAACGAGGATCATGATATCATCGTAAATTTGTCAAATTTTTGAAATCAAAATGGAGAGGTGTTGTTGCAAATCGTAAAAATAAAATTAAAATTATACAACTTTTCTTTGTAACTAAAACTTAACGGTCCTATGTTGCCTCAAGGCAACAGTACTCAAATTTGTTAGATAAGGCCTAAATAAAAGCTTCCATAAATAATGATTTCAGTATAGGGCAATCATTAACTAGGGAACAGAAAAAGCATTTCTAGAAACCTTCAGAAACAAAAAAGAACTTCTACGTCTAAATCAGAATTCAGAGTTAACAAGGCTTTTTGTTTACATGTTAACTGCCGCATGGAAGTTATTAACAAAAAATCCAAATAATTGAAGATGGACATCAAATTCAAAACAAGCATAATCATTGATATTCAAAACGGATTAATAAATCTGGAAGGGAATGCTGAGAAGCCATTTCAGTCTCTTTAAATAAAGGAAATTCATAAACGCTTTATTTTTAGTAGGTAAAATCCACGAGGTTTATCGCAGGGGATAAACCTGAAACATTTAAACACGTTTATACCTTGCCGGTATTTTCCATCATAGGGGATTAGAATTACCTAAAATTCATCTTGCAAATTCTCATACTCGATACAAAAAAGGAATACTTCTCGGATCCATTAAATAAAAATCCCAGTTAGTTTCACATTTGCTTTGGCTTACAACCTGCTCTTTAGATTTTTATCAAGAATTTTGAAAACAAACATATCGATATTTCGTCGAATCAGAGCGATAATTTATCTCGAAATGTTAATTTTAGCAGACAATGAAAGATGAATTTATGCAGAAACCGTAGCAATATTTCTTTTGCAGCTTTTTTCTGTCTAATGATAAATTCGGTGACCGAAAACTTCTCTCTGACGAAACAAAATTTGTAAAAGACAAACATAAATTTGGCAAATTATGCCATGCCAACTTAGTAAAAAAAATTATTTAATTATATTTTAATTATATTTCTTGAGTTTAAAACATCCAAAAAGTAATTTCTCGAGGAGTAGCTTTCTCTGAAAAATTAATTTGTTTTCATGAGAGTAAATTTTTGCGGTTAAGTAGCTTTTTAAAAATTTTCGTGGATAAACTATAGATTTTTTAGTTTACCAAAAAATTAATACATAATATAATATATAGCGGACAAAAAAAATT
Source organism: Euphysa ruthae (assembly GCA_035046665.1). Lineage (NCBI taxonomy): Eukaryota > Metazoa > Cnidaria > Hydrozoa > Anthoathecata > Corymorphidae > Euphysa > Euphysa ruthae. The sequence goes on from JAUZNK010052941.1 coordinate 8,783, forward strand.
TTGTGGGGAAAAATTTCGCATATGGCTAAAAAAAATATATTTGAAGATATACCCGAACGATGTGGTGAGAGATTTTTTTCTCGAGTAGGTTTCTTCTCGAGAAGAAACAACATAATGAGAAACAATCTCTCAAAAAATAGGTAATAAAAGGAAATACATACATGTAAATATGAAATATAGGATTTTAGATATTGTCATTACCTTTAACGGTTTTGTCGAGGCACATTTAATAAGGGTCGTTTGCAGTCTTTTTGCTTCAATTGCAGATAGTGCTTGAAGCCTCCTACTATATGTAGGGCTGCAGAGTGAAGCACTTAAAAATTTCATTAAGAAAGGCACCAAAATAAAGCCTAAACAACCGATTGCGTAATAATCTAATGCAGTAGTATAAGTGATGGGTGGTAACATGATATATGCATTTCTCCATTGCTTTATTAGTGTTAATAGCAGAATAGAGGAAATACCTAAATACGATAAAAAAAATAGTTATGTGAGATGCAATGGAAAGAACAATTTTTCTGAAGTATTAAAAATAGAAAAGACTAATTAGTTTTTGCGACATCTGAGTATTCTTATGTTTTTGAAATTTTCTTTATTTAATTTAAAAAAAAAAAAATAATGAAAAATTTTAAGAAGTTCCTTCTACTCAACTTTTATTCAATACCCCACGCAGCCTAATGATACTAGAAATTTTTACGATACACTAACAAACTTCAACATGCTTGTTTGGTAATAAAAATTAAAACTAGATATACTAGTTTTGTATGCGAATCAGAAACAAGGATACCAAAAATAGCCGCACATAATAAGGATTTAAAAAAAAAAGAAGCACTTACACAACTGTGCAGTAATATTTTTATACAACCAGAAGTTTAACCATGATGTAAAAACCAACGCACAACATGGAATAAGAATTTGTAAAATATACGACCCAAGTCTGCGATCGAATTTGAATGATACAGTTAACACATCATATTTACCTGCATAAGATATTATTAATTAAATGGAATCTGCTAAATGGAATCCTTACTACAATATTTACCTGATTTAGTGAAATGAGTACTTAGATTCATTATGCGTTCATTTTTTTTCTTAAGTTTTGCCTGTTAGAACTATAACATTTCTAACTCACTTTTATTCAAAATATGGAACCTATAAAGTCCTGAATAAATTCCTGAATAAAGTTCACTGCATCACTATCTATATTAAAAAGATCAGGACTAAATTTCTTTTGTCCTGAATTTAATTCAAAAGATCTTAAATTTCTTACGCATTTATGTCTTGGCCTCAGCCACTTTACGGACAGTAAATTCAGACACAAAATCATTATAAAATACAAGTCCTTTATGTTATTTTAATAGCATATTCAACGAAGTTTTAACAACTTCTCACTGTTTAATGTACTGTATATCCTATTGGAACATTCGGAAATCACTTCTTGAAGGCAAGACTTATATAATTATCAATAAATTTCGTTTTTGAAAAGTGTTTGAAGAATAAAAAAAAGACAAGTAGAAATTGTCTTATCTATGAAAAAGAAGATTAATGCATAATGATTAAGACATAGGCTTTTTGTACATTATGGTCATACAAAGATGAGATTTCTATTAAAAATAACATGAAAACTTTGATTTATACATACCTCACTGCTGTGATGAAAATTATTTAATAAACTTCAAGTCCGCTCTTGGTGTTTATATAGAGTTTCTTTACATTATGCTTGAATGAGTTAATATTATTGCTGACATTATAATATTTTATTTATGTATAATGGAGTTTTGGCTATGAACCGTTTTTCTGTTGTCCCGTTTAGAATTTTGGCCATATCTTCTTGAGCTATTGCTTAAACCAGCAACAGACTTGAAATAATTAGCCATGTATACTAATTATTTGTTATTACAAAGCTTAAATGTACCAGGTTCAGTGGTTCTTTGAATGAGCTGATTTCAAGATCAATAGATCTCATAATCATTGGGTTTTTGGATCAGTGGATCATCAGATAAGCAGAATCTGGATCAGTGTATTCTTGAATTTTTGGCTCTTTGAAACAACTTAGCTTTGGATCAATAATTCTTAGAATAATGGATCACTAAGTCTTTATTTCTTGCATCAATTTATCCTTAGATTATTACAATATTTGATTATTGTAAACTGCAGTTCTTTGGAACGATGACTTTTCATTCAATTGAGCCTTGAAATATTGGTATCTTGTATAAATAAAGCCTTGATCTCAGGATAAATGAATTCCAGGATCAATTGATCTCATAATAAAATCATCTCAGGAACAAAAGATTTCAGAAGTATTGTATCTCATTAAGCAATGTATTTTATACTTGTCTCAATTCCAAGATTTTCAAATGCCTTCTAGTTTAAAAGACTTCCCAACAGGCATAATTTAATACAAGAAAGGTTACGTAATAAATTAAATGTTACCTTCTCTTGATTTCGTGCCGCCAGTGAAGCTTAAATGGTGGCTTGGAATGCTTTCAGTGAGTAAGGCAAAGTATTCAAATTCTTTCCAGTCGTAGGAAAGTTGTGATAGTGTATAACCATCTAAAGAATAATGAACAGACAAATAATAAAATTTTAGTTATTGTAGAAATAAAAGTAATGGCTCTCAAAGTAATTAAAAGTAATTCTGAGATCAAAATCATTAACCACAGCACGGAAAGAACACTTAACCTAAGCTAAATGAGTGAAATAAAGTTGACGGAAATTTTTCGAATACCCTCGATGATTGTGTGAGCACAAAATTTCAAATTATTTTATTTGATAAATTGGTGGTGCCACACTTGCTAATATGCGAGCACCCAAATAGAACACAATGGCCGTTCCGAGTATATCAATATAAGTTGAAAATACACAATACTTTTTAAGATAAAAATTCAGTCTAACCATGCATTAAAAAACGCAAGAATATTTAGAATTTTTACTGGTAAAATACTTCGTAAAGTGTCATATATAATTAAATACGGTGCTGACCATAAAAAGTAGATATTTTAAACAAACAACCTTTGTTGTTATAAAGTACGATGACGATGAAAATTGACATATCCGGTCAACTGCTGTAAACTGAATAACTTAACCAAAGATATCAAGGCTAGTGGAAGTCCTAATTCTTTGTACCACATTGTTTCAATTTAGATTTAGTTAGGTAATTTTATCACATCTTTCATGTAATTTTCAATCTTAATTCAATTCAAATAAATTTCTTTGTCTCTTTTGTCTTAATTGCATCATGATGGCATAACTTATGATTAAATATATTTACTTGAAATTAGTTTACCCGAATAATCTAATGAACCGGAATTACGCACTCATGCATACAGAGAATTGATAAATTTACCAAAACTTGCACCCTTTCTGACGTTTTATTATTATCTTATATAATATTAGAATAGTAATATCTTCCCTACAGTATTTGACTTTATATAGAACGAACTAAGATTTTTGCTATGACTCCCATAAGTTAATTTAGATTACTGCTATGACAACCTTAAATCAATTGACATACTTGTTATAAATAGCTTAAATTTTTATGTTTAAAAAACGTTACAATTATTTGCTTATTTTCTAATAATGCCCCAAATACCAACAAGATTTTTCACATTCTATCACCATGATGCTTTATATTCAACGGATTTCAGAAAACATCCGTGTTTTATTGAATTTTGAACAAATTATTTTCAAACTAAAGATTTTAAATGATCGAAGAAATGATTATACGTGATTAAGTATGATTATTCTATATATTTTTGAAGACAAGTGTAATGTCACATACTACTATGAAAAATTAAGGAAAATGGCCAAACAAGATTGACAAGATATGATCGGTTTTATTAAAACACCTCAAAGTTTCTTTTTTTGCTCTTCAATATATTTTAAAAGTCATCGTCTTTTAACAAATAATCATTTCTTAAAATATTTTGACCCAAAGAAAATGGCAGAGAAACATTCTGAAAAAGCATAGGAAATTGGTTTGATTTATATTCACAGAAGAAAATCTCTAATGAAGTGTTTTCTTAATTTATCAAACAATCCATTTATAAGTTTAGATTAAATATCGATCATTGTTTTTGCGTTACGTCGATTGAGACTTACTTCAGATGCAAGAACCATTTTAATATGGGACATCTGATTTTAGTATAAAATTTCAATTTTAAATCCATGAGTATTTCATCAAAAATTAGCGAAACGTTTTTTTTTTGAGCTTTTTTAAGAACTGTGGCAGATGTATCTTCGACATCCATACCACTACTAGGTTGATATTACACAAAACCAATTTCGGAAACTGCGCTTCCTGATAATTTATTTTTATGCTTCGCCTTGTTTTTAGTTGCATAAATCTATTATCTAAATTAAAGTTAATCAATCTTTTCCGTTTAAAGTTATGATTAGCAGGTATTACGCACTCATGCTTCCAGAGAATTGATGAGATTGAAGTGTTTTGATCAGGCTAAATTAGATTCTTCGGACTTTTTTGTCGTTGCTGTTATCATTGTTATTTATAATTCAATATTTACGTAGTCATTGCTTTGCTGTAGTATTTTCTTTAATCATATAAATTCGTGTTTGTAGGCATTTATATTAATTTAGACTTTTAACTATTTATAATTAAGGAAGTGATTATACTTGAATACACACAACAATTTTGATTGCTATATTACTCAAGAGAAACATACCCGTGTCTCTTTATCGTTGACACGTGACGTTAATTGCTAATCTGTATGTTAGGTTCGTTCTGACTTACTCAAAATGGTTTAACAAAGTTTTCACTTTAAGTGTAAGAGGCTATTTTAACAATCTCAAAGTTGCACAAAAAAGTATTACCTGTGAAGCGGGTGGGGGTGGGTTACTCAATGATTTGATAACTAAACATACATAGCTATATGATATCTAATCAAATTAAAAAAATAAACTTACAACTTCCAAAATCAATTGAGCAGTGCTGTATATCCATTGGATAATGGTGAAATTCAAAGGTACAACTGGCAGTTAGAGTTATTCTAAATAAATACCAAATTTTAACAAAGTATTTAAAAGTTGCTTTTTATATTATTACTTTCATAATACTCACGTTTTGATTTTATAAAAAATATGTTAATAAAAAAAATTTCTATATTGTCTCCAGGGATTAGCATTATTATTTAGCGTTAACTAATAAAAATATAACACTAATGATAAAATCAATTAGGCGAAATTCGGTTCAAACAATCAATGAATCTACTGAGATGAACAGCTACAAAAAAAACATATATATATATATATTTTATTTCATTATTGTAACAGTTCCAATTCTTAATAACAATTTTACAAGTTAATATAGGACACGATTATTTTAAGAAGCAATAACAATATTGCGTTAAGTAAAGGTTTTTTCTTTAATATTCATTTGCGAATTTCACTGACTTATCCAAATTCAAATACTAGTTATTCCAGATAAAACTTGGTCTAAATATAGGTGTAAAATATTAATCCTGAAGTATGAAATTACAATGGTTTAAACAAATCATAAAATACCTATTTATTTTACCTTACACCCCAGTGAACCGTCCCATTCTGATAAATATCCAATTTGTGACTAGAAGTAGTAACCATGTTGATATCACCGGTAATTTCATTGTAGAAAAACGTATCAGGAGTCCAAATAAAATCGGCTGGATGACTAGACCCCATTGATGGGGTCAAGATACACGAAAGGTTGTGTTTTAGTCGATGATCAACCCATTTTTGTCTGAAAAACACGTCCACAACAAACCTCTATGATAGAATTTTTCGTTTTTATTTATTTGCAGGTGTTCTTGTAAGATGTTAAATAAATTTTACATAGCATATAAATGATATTTGCTTATATTTAAAACTTTTTTTAACCAATATTTCATGTTTTGCTACATGTATGGTATTTGTACATGTATTGCTCTCAATTTTTCTGGAAGTAAATACTTAATAGGCAAATTGACTCACTGATTTGTGAGGTATATTATTAGTTTTAATTTAAATATTCCAGGAGATGACCTAAAACCTAATCCCATTAAAATTATCAAATAAATTTAAAAGATGTAGCTATTGTCAAAATTAAATCCGCCATTATGAAATACATGCCGCTGACTAATGCTCATGTGAAATTTAATAGCTTTATAATTTTCTTTGAACGTCGATGTTTTTGAATTTAGAACTTATATTATTAATAGCTGGTCTTTTTGGATTTTGAGATGTTTGAAAATTGATATTTTCCGAGATCGACATTTTTAAAAGTTTTTGAATGTTGGAACTTTTGAAGGTTAACGTTTCTAAAGGTTGCAAGAACTAAAAGTTGACTATTTTAAAATTGATAGACATGAAAGTTGATATTTTTTGAAAGGTTTGAGTTTTGTGTGATGACGTTCTTTTCATTTTTAAGAACATCATTTTTCTCTGCAATATCACGATCTCAACAGCAACATTTCCTGGCAGTCGTAAAATAGTAAAATTAAAAACTTTATTTAAAAATGATCCTGAGAATTACAGGCCAATATAAGTTCTACCTTTAATTTCAAAAAGTAGTCCATGATCAGACAAACATTTTCCTTACACAACAAAATATTTTATATAAATATCAACCAGGATTCCGCAAGACACATTCCACCTGCTCTGATTTATCATATTTCAATGATAAAATCCTAAAGGGCTTTGAATCAGGAATTTTAACAGCAACTTATAGATTTACAAAAACCATTTGACACAATCGATCAAAAAATATTGTATGATAAAATGTTATTTTTAAAATTTAACAATCTTATGTAACTGGTAAAAAATTAATATAAGTGAGATGTTTTCTGATCAGGGTAAATTGTCCTGTGGTGTTTACTTACTTACTTACTTACTTACTTACTTACTTACTTACTTACTTACTTACTTACTTACTTACTTACTTACTTAC
>JAUZNK010052952.1:0-32452 GCA_035046665.1 Euphysa ruthae
AGACCAAAACTGCGCTACAAAGATGTGATCAAACGCGACCTGAAAGCGTGCAAAATCGACATCAACACCTGGGAAGCTACAGCTGAAAACCGAACGGCCTGGAAACCATCCATCAAGAAAGGCCTAAAGACGCATGAGAGGCAGTTAATCAAACAATGGGAGGAAAGAAGAAAGCAAAGACACGAAAGACGATTGCAACATGAACAATCAAGGGAGCGCTAACTCCATAGTCCCTCGGAGCTGACGTATGCCTATGAGTTATCCGGTTATCTAGCTATCTGGGGTACATTCACGAAGGAGAAAGAAGCGATAGGAAACTCCCATAGTTAATGTGATTAATACCAAGGGAAAAATTCCGACGTTCTATCGCATATATATTATATCTTTGCATAAAAATAGTTTTGAATATGATGGAAAAAATGATTTGATTAACTGAAACTGAAAATATACCACTTATCATTATGACTTATACTGACATTTCTTGCTATATCAAAGGGTATGTTACAGAAACAGCTGCAAGGAGAAATAGAATCAGATATCGCTGTGAATAAGTATGCTGTTGGTGTTAAAAAAAAATAAATAGTTGAGCGTCTACAATTAGGGGAGAATGAAACATTTGTAAAAACAATTTTTTGTTTCCTCTGATCTGATACCTACGGAAAATGCAATATAACCGCGACTGGCAAAGCAGTAAGGATTGCAGGAATCTTGTGTTCTACGCTTATCAGGGCAAAGGTGGAAATATTAAAGAAAACATCCAGCATATTAGGCAGTCACGCTGTTCAATAGAACCTATAAAATCTATAGAATGTTACCTTAGAAGAAAATCAATTTAAAAGAAAAGTTGATTTATCTATTTCTTCGTAACCACAGTCTCTATCGAAGTCTCTTTGTTTTCGACGAGGTTTGCTCCAAACTTTGTAACAATTTGTCTTTCTCTGCCATCCATGTCAAAATTGTGTTTTTTTGGTTTCCCAAATTTTTCAGAAGCTTCTTCATTGGTCATCCATTTTCTCAATAAGGCGGACGATCTTACATGATTCAACAAGTGATAAGTCATTGAGTTTTTGTTTGACCGCCGATATTTTCTGAACTGCACTATGCTGCACAAAACAAACTTTGTAATGTTTAAAAGTTTCATTCATTAAACATTCGTCCGAGATAGGGAGACATTCGAGATACAGAGTTTTCGGGATAAAGAGAGGAAATGACTGAAGCTAAACAAATGTCCAAGAGACCAAGGTTTCTGTTCAAGACAGAAATATGTTCGAGATAAAGGTTAGTCGAGATAGAGAGTGTCCACTGTATTATGTCACTAACTTTCTACGCTTGATACGATAAAATTCTCAAAATATCAGGCAACCGTCTAAAATTTATTACAAAATTTTCTATAATATTTAATTCATCTTTTTTAAGGTGTTATTCAGAAATTTTATTGAATTTGTGGAGATTCTACAGATTTTTGCACTAAAATTGAGGATTATACCTGAAGCTTTGATTCTATGCTCGGTAAATTATGGAATAAGTAAGTAAGCATTTATTTCTGCCACAAACAAATACACATATGTTATGAAATTTACAATACAAGATACAACAACAAAAAATAACAACAAGGATAAACAAATAGTACCCATCTTAACTGAGCAAAATTTGTGCTTCTTTTTATCCACGATGGAGAGATTACGTATCGCAAATTCTTAGAATCGCATATTTGCAAACAGCCCAAAACAAAACTGAAAGCAAAGCAAATTGTAACGACGAACACGAAAACGATTTTAATAATGAAAACTGGTGAGTTTGATTCCGAATGTGATTCGACAGTAAAAAATAGGCTTCTTGAAGGGAAGGAATTTATTGGGTACACGTTTGGTTTTCTCACTAAGCTTTACAATGGCAGCAAAACTTCAGGAAAAATTTTTTTACCGTCTGGAAAAGAAGAAGACAATAATAATGGGGAAACATTGATTATGGAAACATCTTCTATAATCTATAATTTATCGGTAAGTTTCATATAATTAGATCTATTGGGTCTTTTGAAAAGCGCATGTTAATAGAATATATTGTTATTTAAAGTGCTTTTCAAATTTAAAGCGTGTAATAATTTATTGGGCTTTGTAAAAAAAAAAAAAAAAAAAACAGGTATATCATATATATATAATATTCTTATTTCCCTTCCTTGAATAGAAAATGGTGTACTGTAATGAATATGGTGAATTTAGATTAAATTATTTAAAAATTTTGGAGTTATTTTGGTTTTGTATACTCACCCCACCCAATATTTTGGCTTCGATATTCATCTTACTTAGAGTCATTGATTTTTTTTACTGTAATCTATTTGTGCTACTTGGGCGCTGTAAGTACACCAGAACCAAAACCGTGCGCCCTTCTGTGAAAATTAGCTGAAAGCTATTTGTTGGATCTCATACACATCACGTTAAATAAAAATGTATAGGCTATACTAGTACATCCAGTATATGCACCTTTTAGGAAATATATATAATTTGAGGAACTTGTGAATATCACTTTACTCAATTTTTACATCACCTTACAGTTATAAAAGGTTGCAAGCTGGTTAAACTGTTTATTAACATTTACACTTATAAACCATTTTTCCTTCGCTTGTGATTTTCGTATGAATTAAGTTGGTGACCTGCTACTATTTATATAAAGCAGCTTTTTATAGTTTAAAGTCTTTAAAACTTTAAACTATTTGAAAAATTTTTTTTTTGCATAGTTTATGTAAAGCAACTTTTTATAAAATTTACATATAGAGTGCGTGTAATTCTCAGCTTGAAGCACATCAACATCTCCCTCTACTAAAAATTCCCTTCACGATATTTGCAAGAAACACGATAAGCCAAAATAAGACAGATGATAGCAAATTATCTTTATTTTTTAAATCGATGAAAAAAATTAAGAAAACAAAATATGTGGATTGTGTTCCTGCTTCTAATGAAAGTAAAATAATACCCACTAATAAATTTGAAAAGTTTGTTGTCATAAAGCTTCACTTGAATATGCATCGCTTAATCTAAATCTTAGTGCATGCAATGTTTTTAGAAAGCTTTAGGTTATTAAAATAGCACTTTTAAATATTCTGTAAACAATTCTCTAAACAGCCATAATTTGTTCCCAGAGATGAAAGATGTGCATTCCGAATCAATGAAGCCACATGAATTGTGACAAATAACACGGTATCATTGCACGATTTTTTGGGCCATGCATGGATTTCATCAAGGCTTTGCTACATTGCCACAGTGCTTCAGTATCATTTGTTGTAATGCCAGAGTCAGGGTCAACAAAGTGATCTGTGCTGGTACCCTTGTGCTGCTATCCTGTTTTAAGCTTGCCACATATCGCTCCAAATCTCAGCAATCGTAGAGATTATTTCTTAGAATTATATTAATACTATAAAATACTTGTTGGGTTTTAAATTTTATTGTTGCGATATATTTTTTTCCATCACCTAGCCTTAAATTTAAGATTATATTCATTTTTTCTTTGAACTTTGAAATTATTCTTTGCATATAGAAATCAATTTTTATTTTTTTCGCAGAAGCAAAATGAATGTCATTAATAGCAGTCAGTCAGAATTTAATTAAGTATAACTTTACTATAATTTTCAAAAAATTTGAGCTAGCGTTGCATTATGTAATGAGTTTTGCTCAGAAACTCAGAGGTAACATGGAAATAAATTTCCACCAGTGGGAGTCGAACTCGTAACCTTTCACTCCAGAGTCAAACGTCTTGCCACAGTGCCAACTCCGCTATAACTATATATTAACTCTTTATATTTTTGCATTGTCGGATGTAATTATTAGTGTCACAAATAAAAACATTTCAGTGTGTTGTACAAGTTAAAAAAGTTCTTTAAAGCATCCAGAGAGTCTATCTATACATGATAAATTTGAGCTGTTAAAGAACTTATAGTTTTTAATGAATTTTTCGCAAAAAAATTTGTATGCCCCTATGACACAGAACTTATACCAAAGAAGGACTTGTATTCTCAAAATGCCCAATTTTCAGCAAAATATAAAAATAAGAGAATAGAGTCAAAATTTGCGTACATAACTTTCAAACAGGACATTACTAGTTCTGCATTGAAGTAAAAGTTGACGTTTTGCATATGTAATTCTTCAATATGTTGAGTTAATCTGGTAGGATTATTGTATGTTTAACAGTTGACACTCTTCCTTATCGATGGGCAATCAACAAGCTTCTTGATTGGATTTTAGGTATAAGAGTTGATGAAATAATGTTTCTTTGAAATATGAGGGAAGTTTATTTGAAGGTAAAATAGTACACCAAAATGTTTTGATTTACAAAAGCTATTAATTATATTTGCTTCCATACTATATAATTACCAAAACCATTTTCAAACATGAAACCTTAATGGTAGAAATTTTTGGTAATAAATTTTTTTTTATCAAAATATCTATAATTTTCAACTTGCTGACTTTTTTCTCTTAAGCGAATTTTTAGCTGTTGACGTTAGTGTATGAGAAACCGATATTCCAAGAGACAAGATTATTTTTGAGACAACAGCGATACTTGGTGTTGCAGGAGTTGGTTCTAAGAGGTTTGGTTGTTCTTTTTGCTCTTGTGGTTGAGTTGATTGAAACTTTTTGGGTGTATTTGCTTACAAGGTTGTCCATTATTTCAATGGATGTACCCATAGACCCAAGTTTTATACCTTTTAAACAACCATTGATCAAAGTCGATTACAATTAGTAAAACTCTCAACAATTGCTTAAATATTTTTTACCAAGTATTCTAACCATTATCGAATATGGCTTGAAAAGTTTATGGTAAACCTTTCACCCCCTCCATGTAAACTGTAAATTTTTCTCTGTAAAAATTGTTAAAGGGTCAAATTTTTTTCCTGAAGCAGTGCATGAAGCTAGGGTAGTTGAATTTTCTCTGCCAGATCGCCGCATGAATTTGTAGGCAACTTCTCCTTTTTCACTAATTACACGACTTGTGGGGAACCCACTTTTATCTAAGTTTAAAATTTTTTATATTCTCAAATATCAGACAAATCGTGCACAAACGGATCAGCTGTTGCTGATTTTGTAGTGTTACTAATCAAGTTTGCTCTCTTAACCTATCTTTTCCTGGCGGATTATCACGAAACAGTGTTTCAAGGTGGTGCTTCATCAAGTAATCTCTGACTAATTCTCGAATTATTTTATGAGAAAAACTAAAATTTGGTTTACACACAAAGAGTGTATACATCTAGGTAACTGAGATTCAACTTCTTTTGTTAATTAATAACACTTTTTTTTTTTTTTTTGAGTTTTTGGCATCCCTCTAAAATGAAGCAAATAACCAGATGTTATTTTGACATCTTTATCAGACGTATAATATGAATTCAAGTCAGATTAATATATATAACACGTAATGAAATAAGTAGTATGAAATATATGGGTGGAAAGAATAGTTAAAGGTTTATTTTATTTTTCAAAATAAACTTACATTAAGTTTGCTTTGTATATACAGTAAAAATACTTAATAACAGACCTCCCAACAAATATGCAATGATTTGTTTAACATAATATTAAAATAAAATTTGTATTTTTACCCTAATTTTAAAATGTTATATTAAAGTGGACAAATAAGGAACTGATATAAAAGCGTAAAAATAATGAAAAATAATGTAATGGAATTTTATTTTAAACATCTTTCACAGTAAAAATTTTTGCATAGAATTTTTTGATGGGGAATTTATAGATTAGCACATTATACATAGATCTGGCAGATATAGCCTCAAAAGTTAGGTATATAAAATACATACAAGATTATGATGATGGTAACTTTTCTTTTGGCTGCTGGAAATCAAAAAATATTAAAAGTTACAATTTACTAGTAACCAATTGTTTCACGTTACAAAGGCTTTCCAGAGTGCATACTTTATCAAAACAGTGATATTGAATAATTCAATAGAGGGAAATAGAAATGCTACTCTTTAGTGGATTTGAAAATCTTAACTTGCATTGTATTGTACTAGTCAAGATTTTGTTTTTCCTAATTTTATCCCTAAATGAGCACCCTTTTTTAATTTATATTTATTCTACTTTTTATTTGCTTAAATTGAATTGACAAAAGTTTGCATCAATTTTACAAAGTTTAAGCCAATACTTTTTTTCTGTTAATTTTTACATCATAAAAAAGAAGATAATTGAGTTCTTTTTATTTATTTATGCAAGTTTTTTTAAGCAAAATTTTTTGTTTTTATTTTAAAATATTTTGTAATTGATGAATATCTTAAAAGTTTTCAAAATGTCAAAAATGGTCAAAAGAAAATTTTTTCCATAAATACATATAAGTTACGTCACATTTTTTTATGAAAAAATTGGCTGGAAGTATTTGCAGTGGGTATATTAATTTTTTAGGATTATATAAATAGCCGTTTTACTATTATTCAATAAATTTATGTTAACAGATGAGAAGGAAGGGGTATTTTAAAGTTTTTTCTGTATGTTTGTCATACCATTTGTAGATTTATAAGGGTTTTTTTCCTCTAAGTTAGACAAACAGTTAGAGATTATTGATTGGATAAAAATGAAAAAAATTAAAATGAAAATTATTTTGAAATTATCTGTGATTTCTCTGTTAGTCGCAACACTTATTTTCTTGGATATTTCTTTGTAACGATTATTTTTTGTAAATTTTTTTTAGACAAGTACAATTCTTAAAATATTTTCATATCTCGATGTTGCTTCATTGTATCGTTGTTCTAGAGTATGTTTGGCGTGGTATAATATATCGAATGATGAGTTGCTATGGGAAGAAAAACTTAAAAGAGATTCGATATTATGGCATGTAATTGACAACCTCTCACACCCTCTGCTATATCAAATAACTGAACCATCACTAAAAAAAAAAGAAATGTAAGTTATAATAAATTTAAAACAAAATTGTATCAATTTTATTGGTGAATAAAATGAAGATATATGCTGTCTCTTATGGCGCTATTTAGCTGGAATCCTGGCAATTTTATTCATTATAAAAGTAGGAATTATGTTTTTATTCATTATAAAAGTAGGAATTATGTATTTATTCATTATAAAAGTAGGAATTATGTATTTATACATCAAAAAAAGTAAAATGATTTTAGAGGATAGTAAATTTGCCCTTGGAATTAATAAATATCCATGGCAATTCTTCATCTAGAAGTTATTAGATGTGTCACGATTAGGAACGTACCTTCCCTCCATAAATAAATAAGAAGCCACAGACTTTTAATATGTACTTTGAACTTTCCTAACATAAAAGTTTAATTCTGCTGTATTACTTTAATATATTTTTAATCACCTAAAGAAGATGATATTTTGTTCTATGATATCTTCACAAACTTCACAATAAGAAAAAATTTCAAGAAAAGAATTTTTTGCTTTGATATCTTCTCAAGAATATAGTTTCACTCCTTTTAAAAATATCTTTTTAAATTTTTCCTTTTTTTATATATGATTGTTTTATTTGTAACTTTTTGTATTGCTAGCTTGTAATAACGCTTTTTTAGAAATTATTTTGAAAATTTCACTTTTGCTAATATCCTACTCACGATTCATTTTATGAGTTTTTTCAAAAATGTTTTTACAGGTAATTAAGTAATCATAGTGGATATTGGTGCAAGTGATCATACTGACTCTACTACCCATGTCACAGAAGTTTTCTTTTTCTCGTTTTTATTTTGATGCAGTGACGAATGTTTTAAGTGTTCAAATAAGGTTTTTTAGATCTTGACTAAACAAAGTTAAATTTATGTTTTAGCTATCTGAGGTGCTGTCCTGAGTATCGTAAATACTCTTCGTCTCAATTAAATTTACACTTTAACTTCACTAAACTGTCATATTATTTTGGTTTGTCTGATGTACCAAAAGTTGTAATGTTTGGTTCTGGTCTAGATACTAGTGGTTTGGTCAAGAGGCTTTTTTGGGATAAAAGATCTCCTTTTGAAGTGAAAGGGATGTTTCCTGGCCAATTTGAAGGTATGAAATTTATATATCTTTATCGAAATTATTCAAAAAAAGAAAAAAAAAATCATTTAAATTTTTACTTTTTTGTTAAATCTGATAAAAATGTTAGTATCCTCCCAAGGTTACAACAAAGATTGTATTCATTGGTAGTTAAAACTGACAACTTTTATCAAGTTGAACAATTGCACATTTTTTTTTTGGTAAAATTGTTGCAAACTAGTCTGGGTTGATAAGTTTGTTTCAATCATTGTGAGTTTTTTTTTTTTTCAGTTTGTCATTCTTGGAAAAAAAATAGAATAAAAAAGTTTAAAAAAAGTTCTCTGAATATGCTGAATTACAGTATCATGATAGTAAATGATAATTCTGATATTTTGACATATTTTATTTGTTGAGCAGAATTGCTTTAATATTTGGTTCTTCTGAAATAATTTAAGTATCACAAATATTCTGGTTTATGGAAGAAATAAAAAAATTTATTTTTAGACTCCAATCCATTTTTACACTCCCAGCCAAGGTTAGTGAGTTCTATAAACTTAATGATATCGTTAATTTTTCCTGAATATTAGTACTGGGTCAGAATACTAAAATATGGTAATTCTAGACCTAATTAACCACTGATGTATTTTTTTTATCATACAGCCAGTTCTTGAAAACAGATTTTAAGTACTGGGCTGTAATATTGTGAATTTGCAAAGGCATTATACTTGCATTCTGTTTTTTTTTTTTTTTGCATGGTGTACTAAAGAGTATGTTTTTACCCATATACAAGAAAAGGTGTTAGAAATCACTCTCCTGGAAGTACAATTATGTATTTTAAGTGAATCATTACAATCGCCTTAAATATGATACTTTACAAACCTACAAGCAATAAAACACCTGTACTAGACTTGTAAATATTTAATAATTATAATGTTAATAAGAATAATAGTAATCCTGCCACCTGTTAATATTCTTGATATTTGATACTGGGCTTACTTTAGAGTATTTTTTTTAAGATAACTCTTTGAAAAATTTTTCTTGTAATCTGTCACATACTTTTTTACTTGAATTTTGCCACAAGGTTAGAGAGTACCATTTATCTAAATAGCCACCAATTAAAAACTTTTTTCTCAATAATGTCCCAAATGTTGATTTTTTAATGTGAAAAATAAAGAATTAAAAAATTATTTTTTATCATTAAACGTTTTTAGAGGAAGTGTTTATTCAAATATTTTTAGAGGATGTTAGAGGTCCACAGAAGAAATCTTCTGCCTCTTATGGCCACCAGTCAGAAATTATTATACTTTATTGTTAAGGTAGTTTTTTTAATTTCTTTTAGGCTATGGTTCTGGTGTAACATTACAACATGCAGATGGTACGTTCAACTTGATAACGTTATACAGTCAACCTAAGTAATTATTTTACTATTGAACTCCTGTCAAAACTGATAGAGGAAATTCAATTGTTTGTCTGTTTGTCCGCTTTTAACACTTTTTCTCAATAAACTTCCATTCCAAATTTTTTTTTCGGAATTTTTTTTCAAAGTTGATGTTATTTGATCATTAGAGGAAAAAATTGTGATTTGATATTTTTGAAAGATTTTTATTTTTTTTTAATTTTCCTCTAAAAGAGTTTTTTGGAATTATCTAATTTTTTTTTTTTACTTTGCAAAATACGATAATACAAAAAAAAATCTTTGGCAGATATACTTTTAACCTCAGCCAAGCATCACAATTGTTTGAGTTGCGTCTTACCAAGTCCTTCAGTTAAGTTAAGTTGACTAAATAGTCAACTTAACTGCTGTCGTATCACTTTGTTGAAAATGTATTAACTATTCTTCTTTGAAATTTGTTCTTGTATATAATGATGTTTGATGTCAATATGTTTTGATTTTCCATGAATCTGGGGGTTCTTTGCAATACACATAGCTGATTGGTTATCCTAGTAATTAACAACTGTGTCAACTCACACTTCATTTATCTCATTTACTTATCATTTTAACCAGATAGATTCTTGTGCATTATTAGCTAAAGCTATATACTCCGCTTCAGCAGCTGTGAACAAGACAACGCCTGTCAACAAGACAACTCACATCTGTTTCTTGCTTCTTCAGCTAACAGCAGCTCCACTCATTTTATAGCCAGTCAGAGGTTATTCTAGGAAAATAATTTAGGTATCAGTAGCTGTTCAACTTGAATTTTAGATAGATTTATTATAGCAGGATATGCCATAACTCAGTTTTGTAACATTAGGATTTTTTTCCTGTAACTTCATAAAATCATAAAAATGGTACAGATATCTTCTTTCTTCTTGTATTTGTACTGCTCAGGACTTAAACTGAAAATTTAATCAAATTGGATTTATTTTTCATAGAAGGGACCAAACTACTGAGGCTGTAGTGAAAAGGTATGTGGTTCGAGCCCACTTGATGGTTGCGTTTACAGTGAAACCACCGTGTGATTTTGGCAACATATTTTAGCAGAATTTAGATGGTGTATATCTATCCTCGTCTTGTGTCCTAAATTTGTAATATTTGTATCTATAAAAAAAAAAATCATTGATTGTGCAAAGCCCAAATCCTTCGGATGCTTATCAAGAGCTTTGTTCCAACATCAAGGTGATTGCTTCAATCCATGTATGTTGCGTTTTGGGCTGAAAACTAGATTTTCTTTCCATTAATCAAAAATAATTCTAGCTGTTACATATAGATCTTTTTTCAGCTCTACAATCAAAATGCTTTAGTACTGTCAAATTGATGTAGTGTCTGGTGATGTTCTGCTGCAAATACAGTCATGTTTCTCACTGATTCATATCTTGCGTATATCGTCTTATCCTTAGACTATACTGGTTTTGGTTATACCCTTGAGCAACCAATTGAGCTTTGAATCCTTTGACATTGCCATCAACACTGTGTTTTATTTTAAAAACACATTTGCAACCAACAGACTTCCTTCTTGTAGCTCAAAAAAATCTCAGTTTTAATTTTTCTTTAAAGATTCCATTTCCCTTTTCATATCCTCAATCCAGTCTTTTTTCTCCGGGCTTGAAAGTATTTCTTTAACTGACTTCGGGTCACTTGATTCATGAGCTAAGTTTACCCACTCATTGTGTCTATCAGAAGCTCTATACTGTCTTAGTTTATTTTTTTGTGGTTACAGAGACATCTTTATTGTTTCCATTTTCACTGTCTATCTTCCGGACTCTGGTTGTGACTTTGCGACAACAACATCAACAAAAAGTAACAAGCTCCACATAAACTTATAACTCATGATCGCTTCTTGTTTTTAAATGTTCTGGTAGGTTGTTTCTTGTAATTTTCCTGAATTTTCACTGTTCATTTTGACAAAGCTCAAGCATAGACCACGTGAAGTTAACATTACAAACATGTTATAGATTGATCAAAAATTTCCTAGAGTGTCATTTCAACAGTTAGAGGGCATGTTTTAACTCGTATAAATTTTTAAATTTTTATCGGGTCCAGTATTTCTCAAACTGTTCTGAATCTGTTGAGATTACAGGGCTATAAAAAGTTTTTTCTGGATATTTTGACACGTCGAGCCTTGTCCTATAGAAAGAAAAAAAGATTAGTGAAAAAGGCCAGAGATGAAGTGAAATCATTGAACTCAAAAAACCTGATGATTTTTGCTGATTAAGTAATGAAGCATGCATAGAATTTCAAAAAAGGAAGATATGTCTTGATATGTTTTTTTTTTATTATTATTGTGTAATGACCAAGGGGGTAAGGTTTAAAAAGAGTGTTTAGGTAAGGTTTAAAAGGAGTAATTAGACCAATTTTTTCAATGCTAAAGACCATAGCATAAAAGTTTGTCAAAGATTATTTTTGTTCTAATACTCACTTTTAACAAACCATTTTTGGGGGTATTAAACTTCATTGGAAAATATTATTTTAATATTTTATAAAAATCTTTTGAAATAAGTAAATTTACTGCAGAGTTGTCAATGCAACAGAAAACAAAAAAAAAAAAAAAAATGGGTAAATAAATAAATTTAAAAAAGTGACAATAAAGCTGAGTTGTAAAGTTATAATAAAAATATTCTTACATTAAACTTTATGGATAAAAAGGATATGAAATATAAGCATCTCATATTCTACAATCGCCAACTGAGTTTTTTTTTTTATATATTATTTCTCAGGTCATTACGTGAACAGCAAGAGGCAGTCGGTGGTGAACGTGTCAGTAAACTCTTAGTTGAGAAAGACAATGAAATACACCCTGTCCAACCTGTTAAAGAATTATGCTCAACTGTGGACGGGTTTGTTAGCATTATCAAAGCTTCCAATTTAGAAGAAGGTATCGTTGTAGAAAATTGTTTTAAGGGAATTTGTTTCTGTGTGGTCTGTTTATCTCAAGGAGAGCTTTCGGTCTCCAACATCTATAGATGAAAGTCCTTGAACAAAGGATTAAAACTTTATATGCTTTGTTTATCTCACTTGAATGTATTTCAAAGTTTTATGTCAAGGAGGAATCTATAAAATTTGCTTTGACTTATCAAACATGATGACTTTAGACAATTTGTCAGAAATTATTATCCAGGGCACAGCACAAACATATGAGTTTGGCTAATTTGGACCAATCAGTAATAAAGTGAAATAACAAAAGTATTTTTTTGTCAAAAAAAAGGCCATTAAAACGGTTTCTTCGATTTGAATTAGATTTTTCTGAAAAAATAAACTTTCTTGAAAATATATTTGTATATTGATTCAGGAATATTATTAAATCATGTTTTTCAGTGATTCTTTGATCAATGTTTATAATAATAATAATATTAATACTTTTATGATAATTATTAACATATTGCACTAGATGCAAAATGGTATATAATGTCATGTCATTGAAATAAACCCCAAATCAAGATATAATTTAGCTATTATAAAATATAGTGATATCATAAACTAGAATTTGATATCACTTATTAAAAAATAACTACTTCACTAAGGGAATCATCATTTGATTCAACTTATTACTTTATGTGCTTAATCTAAATAACTATAGTTAAGAACATAAAAGTTTTATAGAAAAAAAAATGTTAATACTTATATCATTTTTAAAAAATTTCATCTGTTTTGGAGGGATGGTATGATGAAAGTTTCATAATGGCAGGCGTAAATAAAATTCATCTTATTAAAGAAATGCATCTATTTTGGACGCTAATTTCTCGCTCTCAAGTAAATTTAAATTATGCTTTATTTTAAGTTATGGCCAATATGGTTGAATTCAAATCATTGATTGATACTCGATGGGTACAAGAGAAAGCCCCACTGTTAGTGCTGTGTGTCGTGCCGAATGCGACAATTCCATCTGTGCCAGCTATTGTTGTAGCGGACCAATTAAAACTGTTAAATTTAAAAAGGCCTTGGCAGGTTAGTGCTATTTCATTAGAACAAAATTCCCTGCCGCAAAGCATTCATTGTTATTATTGTTATTCATTGATTAATAGCTTTTTTCAGGTCCTTGAAAAGTTAACTTGTCTTAGACAAGTAGAATAAGGATAAATTATCAATGCGATAATTTTAAACAAAGCAATCAGTCTATTAGCAAAGTTTCCTGGGAAAGAAGATCTCAAATAAAAAAGCGACTTCTTAAAAAATAGAATGAAAACTTATATGACAGAACTGGTGAAATTTTAATTGCCAATGCATATATGTTAGTTTTTTGAACTAATGGAGAAACTAGCTCTGATGTTTTGGTATTAGGCAAAATTATGTAAATTTTTTTACTTTCTATTTTTTTGTTGTTAATTCTGCATGTTAAAGGACTGTAAAGCACATCTTTTAACTCATTTTTAACCGTGTAGAAAACTATTACTCATAAAATACGGTTATACTTGTTATGTGTACTAATGGTTTTCAAAAAAAAATTTAATTGTATATCAAAGTATTTTTTTTTTCCAGAAGTAAATTAGCTTACCCTAATTTTCACACTTACTCTAATGGTGGATTAAAATATATAACTCAAAACTTAACAATTTTAAGATTTTCCATGTATTTTTATACATGGAAAAAATCTTTGTCGTAACAAAGGAGGCCTAGGTTCGTAATTTGTTTTGCTTGCAAGTGTGGACTAAAAACGTAAAAAGCGTGTGCATTGTGCACCTATCATGATAATAATTGGAAGAATTATTACACAAGAATAATGAGAAACGTTAATTTGAAGTTCATCCTTCAAAAAGCAAAAATCAGCTTAAAATCATGTTTTAGCATTGAAGTCATTCCTTTTAATTTAAGCTAAGTTCACTATATATATTCAGCAGGCTATCGGTCTGTATCACACTGAATAGTAAAAAACAGATCACATTCATTCTAACTTTCAAATGAAAGAGAAATTAAAAAAAAAAAAAAAAAAACGAGCAAAAAACGCAAAAAAAAACTAATATTTTCTAAACATTTTTGAAACGTTTTTGAACTAAACGTGATATTAGCATATCAAATAGTATATTATATAGATATAGTGTGATAATTGCTCACAATTGCTTTATCACCAGCTTTAAAAATTGGAGTAACTTTTGCTGTTTTCAATTCATCAGGAAATTTCTTAAATTCTTCAAATAAAAAATTGAATCCCTGCCGGTAGAAAATCTTACTTGCGTTAAAATTTTATCAAAAGATTTTTTTACACCTGGTATTTTAGCAAGATTAGGCCCAAAATTTGTAAAAAAATTATCAAATTCATCAGCAATTTTGTTTGTGTTGTATTCTGATCCATCTGTAGTATTTATTACATTTGGAAGACCTGCTGTCTTTATTATTTGTTTTCCAATAATACCTTTCATAATTTCTCATATTTTCTTAGAGTTTTTTTGATTCTTTTGAAGTCGTGAGACATGAATATAATTTCATAAGATAATAAGCTTGAAATCATTTTGTTCCTAGAGCTAATTACACTCTTTTTCAAAAGGTTTGTTTTCAATCCTTAGCAATGATGAATACTAGGACTACCATAGGAAATTGAATAACTTTACAATTTTATATTGCTTATTTTAATCTTTACATTTATTTAATCTTTAAAATTAAGTATCTGAAATTTTTAAAGATACGATGTAGTTTTTTAAATGAATAAAAAGTAAATGAAATAAAAAGTATTGTTAATGATTTTTTTTTTTTTCACTGAAGATTGTGATGAAACCAACTTGTCAAAGTATCTCAAGATGCCTTTAAAAATGGATTAATTAATGACATGATATCACACGAAAATTTTAAGCCTTATACTTATATTGTGCTCCTAATATTTAAATGCAACTATATACTTTTAGGTTAGGCAATTCCATGCTAATTCGCTCTACGGATTCATGCCAGGAATAACGTGGTTGACAAAGAAAATTTTGCAGTGATGATTATTTCTCAGCAGGCACGAAAAAGCACTACTTTGATTTGTGTTTCTCGGAAAGTACTGTATTGATTTCAGAGAAATTGCTATTAAGATAATTTTCCAGGAAGATGTGGTGTCACTATTTCTGGGTTAAAAAGAGTTCTGTTACATTTTGGCCATCATGTAGACTGTAATTTGTAACTTCAATAAAAAAATCTGAATGAAAAAACTGGAAAAATTGAACCCGATTGAAAATAGCTCTTAACACAAATTGAGTACAATTTTGTCCGAACTCCCAGATGGAAGAGCTTTCAAAATGACCACGTGAAAGTGATCACCATGTGTGAAAAACTTAAATGTGAAGTCAAAGCAACAAAACTTGTCTTCACAAATTTATGGTATCATGTTACATACACATTCACAAAAGCAAAATTTTGGGTCTCTCAGTGATGTGGCTTTCTTTGTTATTTATTGTTTTTCTAATGATTGTCTTGAGAAGAAAATTTTTTGTATTTTAAACTTTATATGTCCAAAAGATAGCCCATATGGGCTATCTTATCTGTTTACTAAAATTTCTTAATCCCTGGTACCAGGCTACTAAAGAAGAATTTTTCTGAATATTTTATTTTTAAATTTTTGTTGAGAAATCTAATTGTGCCAAAAAATTTTCTTGATGTTAAAAACTAAAAATTTTCGCATAGCAATTTTGGACCAGACCTTTAAACCATTAAAACTTAGTCAAAAAATTAAATCCTGTGATTTTTTTCAAGCGAATATTTGGCTAATTATGTGAAATTTTTCCTTTTGCTAGAAAAGTTTGTTTTTGATAATTTTTAAATTACAGAGCCATGTCCCTAAAATTCTAACCTTTGATCCAAAAACAGTATTTTTTGATATTTCTCAAGAAAGCATACATCCATTATGTAAAGATTTTGCATAATATCAGAATTTAATGTTTTTATAATTTTAGTTTTTCGGTGGTTTTAAGTATTTTATCAAGTTCAAGTTGATTTTTCCAGAAAATCAACTTTATTGATTTTTCTTCTGAAAATCTTCTTAAATTTTTTTTTTTTTTTTCATAATTCTCAGAGTTTTTTCTTCTTAAACCTTCTATATTTAGATCAATTTAATAAGTGTTCTGATTTTAATACTTTATTTGGTATATTTATCAATTAAACAAGTCTCATTAATACACTAATAAAATATTTTGTGCTTTATTTATGAAATTTTAGATTTAGACTCACACGAAGCAAAGTGTTATAAACTCATCCGTGTTTGGCTGCAATATGTTTTCTCTGTATCGGCTTGTTAAGCTAGAATTTTTTGCTGAAATCAGCATTTTTAAAATTTTTTCGTTTTGTATAAAGTCAAAGAACTATTTTAAACCACTCTAATTAATTAAGCACACCCTAATTATGTAAACACACCCTAATTATTTAATTACACTCTTATTATTCACACGTACCCTAATTGTTCACACACACCATAATTTTTGACATATTTGCATTTTTATTTTATTTCAGCAGAATATTACTTTTTAATAATAATTAATAATGGAGACCTATTTCAAGAAAGATATTTTCAGAGATACTAACGTTCGGTTTTTGGGTAAGTTTGCCACAGCTTTAATATTTTTTATCAATTTTTGGAGATTACTATTCTAATTTTCCTTGAAATACTTTGTACACTTTTTCATAGACCAGATATTTTTAAAGTAAAAATACAGCAACATAATATTTGTAAATATTTGTAACAGATAAACGAAACCTCTTTGTTATTTAAGAATTTGTGTTATTTTTTCTTTGTAGCAAATCCTCGCTTTTTTTGTTTTTTGTTAAACCTGACTTTGTTAGAAGTTTACCATTTTTTTGGCAAAAAAAAATTATCCAATTCTGTAAAAGAAAAGAATAAATTTGTTTAAGGAAAATATAAGGATTTCATATTTTTTTCTTAGCTTCTTCATGAAATGGTCATTCATTGAATTCTTATCTAAATTTGTATGGGCACCTGCGGAAAATCTTTATGGGTCCCAGTTCACATCAAAATTAGTTTAAAAAGTATTGCACAAACCAATGTATTAGCACTTTAGGTTAAACTTCTTTTTTCAAAGATTTGATTACAAATTAGTTTAACTGCTGGCTCTTCTCGGAATTCCTTATGTATACAGTTGACTGGTTACTATTAGGTTAAAAGAATAAAAAACAAAGAAGTTAATTTTGCAAAATTCCAGAATTAGTAAAACTTTTGTCGGTATCATTTTTCAAACTTTCGTCCACATTTATAATGTTCCATTATCTGATACAAATAATCAACGCCACCTATGTTACGGTTGTAATTCTTTATGCAAGGAGGACAGAATATGTCAGAACCTTTAGCTTGCCTTTTTACCTCATCTTTTTCACAGACCTCTCACTGGCTGGTGTATTATCATCATACTGGTCTGTATAAAGTTGACAAAAATTGGATAGCCTTATCATCTAAACTAATCCAAGCTTGCCCTAGTACATTTTCTCTCCGCTTACTGCTATTTCTTAGAAATCCATGCTTTGATTTATGACCTATCACTTTTGAAAAGCCACTTCTATCAACGCGATCTATACCAGGGATGTAGGTCTTTTGTTCGTAAAGAGGCAGCAGTAAATTTGCTTTAGTTTTATAGTTGTCAAGATATAAACAGTATGATAATTTTATTATAGCCATTCTAATACACAATCCTAGGTAAACTTTCATTGCCTCATAAGTTACCAGTTTTTAGACACTTTGTTATTTATCAGGAAAATTTTGAATGCAGCATTTGACTTGACTAATGGTATCTTCCACTAAAACTTTTATTAAAACTTGGATAAAACTTGTAGACAAAAACTTGAAAAACAGATCTTAAATGGACATCAGAGGCGCAATTGGATGTTACTATTTTGTTGAGGTTAAATGCTTATTATTATAGTTACACATTTTTGAATAAACGCTTTAGATTTGTATATGCTATCCAGGTTATGCAAATGAAGTGGGAGAAGCATTCAGAAAGATCGTACCTGTTAAATATGTCAAGCTAAGCTATATTATAGCCTCGACATATTGTTTAGCTGATGCAACACATAAATCAGCACTGACTAAAAAGGTTAGCTTATTAATTTTCTCATGCAATTTATCAAAATATTTCTTCCAATAAAAATAAAAATTTTCCATTCGAAAAATTCTGAAATATTACACAATAAATAATGACGGTTTATAGAGATTTCTAAGAACCAAAAACCAGAATATTGTGGTCTACGAAACATGTTTCCTCTTCGGAATCATATGAGTGTTTTTTATGGTCTTTTTTTTCGGTGCTTTTGAATAACTTAACTTTTATTTGTAAAAATTTAGAATTGTTTTATTTGAACATGTTTTCTGGGGTCAATTTTGTTTCATTTTTGATATTATTTGGACAATTTGTCTATGGAAAATTTTTTGCTGAAATTTGTTTAATGTTCAGGTTTTTCTTGCACTTATTAACTGAACTATAAGTAAAAATTTCTTTTCTTTAGAGATGCGAGGAAAGTTTGAGTAAAACAATGTATAAAGAAACAATTGTTACATTCACCGAGGCTTTAGTATGGCAAGGCTTGGCATCAGTAATTATACCTGGTTTTACCATTAATAGGATATGCTGGATCTCTGCCAAACTGCTTAAGATGAAATTTTCAGCTAAACTTTCGAAAAATACACAGAATGTGTTGACAACCAGCATTGGACTAACATCAATTCCACTTATTATCAAGCCGATTGACAGGTGATCAGATTTATCCCAACTTCTTGTTCATCATTTTTTGCATTAATTTTCATGCTCATCATATTTTTTTGATGTTTTTCCTTTAATTCATGAATTTTTAAGGATCAAATGACTTCAGGAATGATTGATTTTCCCCCAGTTGAAATGATTAATCTTTTCCCAGCAATGATGCGCTATTTTGTTATTTGTTGTATCCTCTATCTCAACTTTCTTTCTCAGTATAGTATGACTTAGTTGACAAACCAATAAATGGTAATATTTGTCCCAAAATTTTTTGTTTAAATTAAAAGTTAAAAATTTTGACAGAATTCAAGCTTGGTCACAATTCAAAAATCGGCTTAGAATTTACTCAAATTACACATATAAAAAGATGATACATAACAAAGAATTCAGGGAGATAATTATTTTATCATTCAGATTAATTGTCCATGAATCTTGGAGATACTAACATTTGACTCCATTTTCTCTGCTAGCACATAACAGTCATCCGACTCATATTCTGTTTAAAATTCAGAAGAAAAATATTAATAATAAATCAGAAGTTCTGCTACTAAAAAATTTCACTCAATTATGTTACTACTCTGTTGCAGGTGTTAGTGTTATTATTTTTACGTGTGCCTTTACTCGAATACAAGTTTACAGTACATATTTCCACATTCCATTCACAAACCTTTGTTTATGTGTTTAATTATATTTCCATAGTCATATTGAAAACTAAATCCTGAAATTTTGAGTTGTTTGACCGAACTGATGACCAAATCAATTTATACTTAAATTTATACTTAAGATTTCAATTTAAGGTTGTAATCGACTAGCTAAATTGAAATGGTCAGTTGTAAACCATCAAAAGCGGATCCCGTTTGTTTGAAAACATTTCATCGTAAAGCTTCTGGCTAAGCTTACAATAGAACTTATTTAAAAGGCTTTAGAAAATTAGACATCCTATCTTTAGTTTATCTGGAAAATCTCTCAACCGTTAATTTCAATAGGATTTGAAAGAATAATGTAAAATAATATTACGAAAAAATAAATAAATTTCATTACTGTCACGTCACTGAAAGTCAAATTTAAGGGATATATAAATATATATTTTTATTCTTTATGATAACAAGCCATGCCAACTTTTGCAAGCTGCTATGTCCTGTTATTTTTCATTAACTCTTGATACCTACATCTCGTCAACTAGTGAGTGGCAACAATAAAAATACTAAAAGATTTTTTTAACACCTTAAAAGAGACTCATTAAATTGCTGAATGTGAGTTAAATATAAAAATAAGTTTATGTTTTACCACCCTTTTATAACATGAATATCTTTTTATATAAAATATTAGTTAAGGTGGGCTTGATAGCAAATGTTGTTTATGGTGAGATCCTTATTTAGCTCTTAGGCCTAAAATTTACCCAAATGTGTTATTCAGTTAGTCCTTTGACAATACTCTTAATATGATAATTTCTATTTTCAATTCAGTATTGTCTAATTAACTAATTTTTTACTTTGTTTCCAGCTCTTTTTTTCTTGTCATGTAAACCACTGCATCTTTTATCTAGTCTTACTTTTATTTTATTGTCTCGCTAGGATATGAAGAAGTTCTTCATCAGCAACTTTCCTTTATCTAAAGTGTACATTGTGTCAATATTTAGTCGTTCTTTGTTATATACTCAATCTTGTTCCTTGTTATATATATTTTTTTTTTGATATTTCCATCCTTGCCTTTCACTAGATGACATAATGTAGGTGACTAAAATTGATGATGGGTGATAGGGCTTGGTACATTACAGGAGTCGTCAAGTATTGCTCCCATACAAAGAAAAAAGTTGGTTTATTTTGCATGTTCTCTAAAAGCTGATGATCAGCAACGAGACTAATGGTTTATTTTTATAAATTTTTTTTGTGATGTTATAGATGTATTTTCTTTTAAATTCCATTAGGATTAACGGTTGTTCCTTAAAATTTTATTAAGCATTTTTGTTAATTTCTTTTCTCAGCTTATTTAGTAGCGTGACTTACAGTGTTTGAATTTAAATATAAATTAATTCGTTTGAAAATCGTATAAAATGTTTTTACAAATTTGGAAAAATGAAATTTTTATCTGCAAAAATTTGATAATTTTTAGTTGCGTACTTTTTGAGACAAGTGTAATATAAATTTGATAGAGAGTTAAAACTGTGACTTAGTTATAAAATATTCACAAATTTTTTGGTTACTCAATAACTGGCATAACGTTTGTTTGTTAAATTTTACTAAAATCAATTTTGAGAACTCTAGGGAAAAATTTTTGACATATTTGACTTTTGTTACTTTTAGTTTAGTGGATGCTGGTATACATAATTTTAAAGCAACTACAGCACACCTATTTGGAAGTAATCTACCTGAAAAGTTTGATACATCTCATAATAAAAAAACATGATTGGTCATGTGATGATTTATGTTGCCAAAAAATACCTCCAGAAGGGGTGAAAGTTTTAAGGGTCAAGAAAACGTTAATCAATTTCGCGAACATTAAGTAATTTTTGTTGTAAAAATCTGATAAATTTGTGGTAACTTTGCTTTTTTGGATTCATACTGTAAAGGTCCTATGAATTCTGTCGTCCATTCGTCCGTTTCTACTAGATTTCAGCATGTGCTCCTCACTTCTTTCTAATATTTGTGCATGGATTTAAGAACAAACATGACAATTGACTTGACAGAGCAGGATTTAAAAACCCAATTTTCTGGTAAACGAGGCAAAAATAAATCAAAATCTGTTTTTTTTTATTTTTCTTTGAATCTGCTCTTTAATTTTTTTTATTAATTTTTTGCATGAAGTTAGATGTAAAGGATAAATGGCCTTTCCAGATTTTATGGAAAATTCTTATTCTCATTATAATCTGGGTAAAAATATTTTTATGTTTCTTGAGAACCGCTCGTTAAATTTTGTGCATGAATTTAAGGTTTAGTGAGGTAAGCGGCGTGACGAAATTTCTCGCTAGTCTGATTTTGGGATAAACAAAGTGAAAATGGACTGAAAAGCTGTATTTTTCGATAGTTCTCTGAATGTTATCGTCAATGTTGGAAAAAAGAATAAATAGTCTTGTTAGCTTGATTTTTGGGTAAATGAGGCAATTAGTTTCATCAGCTCTATCCATCTTCGTTTTGTTTACCACATTTGAGGGAATTATTTCCTTTTCTTTCCTTGGTTTTTAGTTGATTTGTCATCCATATCTTCCATTGACAACAGACAAATTTCATAATTTAAAGAATTGTTTATCTCAGGCCCTTGTGATTTTTTCCATGTCTGTTTTTTTTTTTTTTTTAATATATCTTCAGTCAAACAATAAGGTACAAGAAACCAAAAAGACAATGTATGCAAGATTCTTGAGTCCTACTGTAAAAATATAAAACCTACTGGAAATTGCTTACAAATGAAAAATAAAATAGAAATGAACTAAAACAGTTTGAATAATTAATTATAAAAATAGAATATTGAACCTCTCAAATATTTTAAGATAAGTAATAGCTTTTTTAGATGTATTAGTTTTTGGATTTGTATCTGTCTAAAATTACAACATGAATTTTCAAAGGACCTCTTGATTTTTCATAGTTGAATTTTTAAAGTGACAAAAACTCATGATGAATTTAATAAACGGTTTTATTTTTATTGTGCGTAGGAAATCAGCACACCCATATAGACCCCTGTGTATATTTGGCTTGCTATCTAAGGGTCACTAATTCAAGTCCATATCTGACCTGCGTTTTGATTAAGCAGGGCATAATTTATTAGACACATGAATTAGACCACAATGGTGGAACATGTCTGACCCTGGCGTTGAATGATATCGGATAAATCAGTTGTTGCAAGATTCTTCTCCAGATGAAATTTTTTACGTGTGATCTGTACAGAACTTGAAATTTCTGTTCCAAGATACCTTGAGACTTTTATAAGATCTCAGTACTTTCGTTGTCAAACTTCATTGGCCATTTTTTTTTTTTTTTTTTTTAATATAGAATTATAGACATAAACAAAGACTTAATATATCAGTGTCCTTTGGCACCACAATAACATCTTGATTAAAGGGAGTAAGCCGATTCGGTATAACCCCAGTTATTATATATCTCCGTACGTTTGATTTTTTTTCTGTTTAAGTTTAAGATTCCTTCATTTTATTTAATAGTAAAATTGTTTAGTTGTAACTGCAACATTCTTTCCTTTTCACATTTTCCCGTTTGAATTTTCACATTTTCCCGTTTGTATTTTTTTTAAAGTGGTAATTCACTTCCACAATGTTTCTCATCATCGAATTAAGGGGTTAGTTCGATGATGAGAACAAATTTTTTTACAAAAATCTTGACATAAAATGTGGTTCCGGTTTTAACTAACCCTTTAAATGTCAGTTTAAAATTAGCGCTTGTTGGAAAGTCCAACACACTTAGTGTAGGAAAAGCAAAAATTAATATGCTTTCAGTTTTGTTTTTTCCTAACTAAAAAAGCAAAAAAAAAAAAAAACGTGCAATGAATTGTTGAAACTGACTGATACGTTGTTTTAATTAGTGAACGTGTATAACATTTTAACTGTATAACTGTGGCTGTATAGAGAGTAATTTGAATAAAAATATTTTTATTACAACTTTACGTGTTTTTATTGCATTCCAGCGGTTTTTGGGAAATTTAGATGATTATTAAATTTACAAGTATGTTTTGTAATAGCAATACATACCTATTCGCCAGTGTCACCAAATATTTACAAATTTTATCAAAATATTATTTTATTCGGAGAAGTTTGATTTTGCCGAAGTTTCTCATGATGCTACAAAGCTAAATTTATGATCAAAATGAAGGTCTAGCCTATTTGAAAATTATATCTTAACCACGTCCAAAAAAGAGCCATGGTTTTGATTCAAAACGAACTTTTATTATTCTCAGAGTAATATATCCCATTTAGCTTAGATTTTGTATTATAATAGAAATAAAAAAAAATTTTTTTTTTCTGATCATTTTATCATGCTGGAGATTTAGACACTTTCTTCAGGGCACAAGAAATTCTGTTTTAGCATACTTGCTAAAGTTTTTCACGTTATGCTAGAAATTATTTTTAGTTATTTTCTGGTATGGCGTTGGATTTTCCTGAGAATAAAGCCTATACCCCAAAAACTCATATCGAAAAATAAAATTGTGTTGATTCTGCAAAATTTTACGTGATATTAAAAGAACAAATTAGTTTGGCATTTTAAAAATTTAATCGTGACCTACCTAAGCTCCAAATTTAGTCTGCTTCAATTTGTTTATATCAGAAAATAATCTAGTCATGTTTATCATGTATTTTGAAAATTTCATTCGGATCATAAACCACTTTGTGCCTTCCTGTTCAATCGCAAAAAACGCGGGTAATTTAGCCTAAGTCGGTGGTGAAATTTGGTGGCCCAGATGCCGACCTGATCGATCAGTTTAAACTAATGAATACTGCATCACGTTCTCTATTGTTTTATTTAAAAGGTTAAACGCAAAAGTACTTTATTAGCAATATCAGGTTCTTTTCTGGTTTCGTTTATTTATTGATATTATAATAACGTTTTTAGTAAAAATAGATTTCCAATATTTTTGGGAATGGTAGGTTTGAAGAAAAAATCTTTGTTTATCAACATAGTTGTTTTTTTTTGTTTTTTTTTTTCTTTTTAAATTTCTATTTCCAATAGTTAAACGTGGCTCTTTAAACCAATCTTTTTACCCCCATCAATTATTTATTTTCATTTCCATTACAATAAAATAAATCTTTTGAAAATTAGAAGTTGAATGTTTAGAAAATTTAAAAAAATAAAAACGTGGTGTCGTCGTATAAAGAGGTGAGAGCTTTAATGTTTGCTAGCAATTAGAGTTAATATTTGTTAATGAGTATTTTTTTGTACAACAGCACATTTTCACTATAGAAATCCTGATGAAATCTCCTTGTAGTTAGGTTAGACATATATCAGAGACTGTCGTTTATATAAAACTACTGAAATCAGACTGGTTTGAGACAATCTATTTGAGTGGCTATAATTAAATATCAGCCAAGCAAATAATTAATACCAAGTCATTTTACTGTACTATACTGTTTGGCTTTTAAGACCTGTGTTAAATTTACCATGTTCCGCCTCTTTAGTGTGAAATTTTCAGTTTTTTTTTGCATAAGACAGCTTTCCTACCTAAAAGGACAAGGTTGCTGAAATTTTAACTACTGATATAGAATTTGAAGAAATTATTTAGTTTGTGATCTATAAATATGTTGCTTAGTGGAAAAAAAAATTGTTGTCATAAATTGTAGGTCGGCGATGCTGCTCCCACATCAGATAGTTTAATCAAATCGCATTTTTGTATTTGATAGTTAATTAAGACATATATGTTTGTTCTGTATAGAATTTACTTCTCAAATATAAAATGGTACTGAACATTTTATTCTTTTCGGCAACGTAGCATTGATAGACTGGGTAGTTTTTATCCATTTGTTAAAACAAGTTGAGGGCTAATTTCTTACTTGCGTACCTAAAAGAAAAAGCAGAATGTCTTTAAAAAATTGATGAGGATTAATAAATATTAGTATCATGATTAGCAAACGATAAAGTTAGTTTACCAACCTATCAATTATTTGACTTGTTTGTAATTGTTAAAAGTTGTATAGCCTACTCATTATGAAGCTTAGTGCAGAACGATTTGAGTAAAAAATTTTATTTTTCAAAAATAATGGTCTTTTGCTTTTTCTCAAATTTAATTACAGGCGCTTACTTTTTAGTTGCTTATAAGATAAGTGGTGGCAATATGGCTGTCATTTTTATTTTTAGTAATCAAATGTTGTATTTATCATTGTTAAATATAATAGGTACTTGAGAAAAAAATTCAGATGCATAATAAAGATTAACGAGTCATATGGCGTGCCTTTGTGAATATTATTTCCTTTTTCTGAGTTCGTAGAAAAAGTTCTTGTAGTGATTTTATTTTCTGGGATTTTAGATTTTTGTAAGAATCTAGTTTAACAACATCAAAAACTCTCAAACAGTTTTTTAAGAAATATCTAAATCGAACGCAAGTCAGAATTTGGCTTTTTACAAGTTTTGTTTTATGAAGAGTCTGTCATAAACAGAGTAGCGCCCTTTCATAAATAGACTGCCGCCCTTTCACAAATAGAGTACCGCCCTAACATAAATGAAATACCAACCTTTCATAAATAGAGTATCGTCCTTTTTTGATTATAAATATGGCCAATTTATTTGTAAGTTAATCCGTGCTACAGGTCAGTGATAAACATTATTATCCAGCCCTTACTTGGAAATCAATTTTTAATGTAAGCCAGTGATGTCATCCTACTGACATTTACTAAACTAGGAAAAACAAAACGATTGCCTCTAAGCTAACACTTTATATATTCAATAAGATATATTTCTCATATCCAATTTTTCTGACATGCGATATCTCGAAAATAATGTTTGAAATGAAGAAAAAATTTAGTATTTTCGTCGTAGCATGGAAAATATATATGAAACTTTAAAACAGGGGAGTTTTTTACGTTAATTTAATAAAACCTCAGATATTAAAAATTCGTGTCCAATATATCGCATTCCAATCGTTTCAATGACAAGAAATCTCTATGACAAAGGTCGAGGATGCTTCGTAAATGTTTTAGGAGTAGATATTTTCACATATCAATTGCTGTAATCTGCCTATTTTACATTTATAATTCACATGAATCAATTTATATCTGATAGGAAATGTATTGAATCATAACAAGCAATAAAATGTCTCTCATAATGTTCAAGTTTTTTACTGTGTAATGTTGTGATAATTGTTGCTAAAGAGTGTTTGTAGTTATGCTCTCCAATACTTGTTGGAGTCGAAATGTGTAAGTATAGATTATACTGGGAGGGTTCGTTCTATATTGGATATGACGGAGCAAAATATTTAAAAATTATTGCGCTCCATAAAAGATTTTTTGAAGATTTTGTTCGAAGGAAAGTAACTTTAACAGCGCGACCAACACGTATTGGGTAATATAAGCACTTTTCACTGTAGGCTCAGAAACCCTTGGCTCTTTCTTACTTATCAGCTATATTTTCTACACGTTCGATAGGTAAGATAGCAAGACAAGCACTGAAGTTACATGAGTATGGTCATAATTTTTCTTATCAGTAGATTCTTTTTAATATTGTCTCTCAATAGCAAAGCCAGTCCAGGGTCTCATCGATTTTTTTTAAATAAATACCTGCGAAGTTCGATAACTCTTTTTTTTTGCTTTTTTTTTTTTTAATAAACAAATTTCTAATGATAAAATTGTTCTTACCAAGCTCGTACACCTTGCGAAAAAATTCTATCCAGATTACTCGTTTAAACCACTAAAATTTAGCATAAAATGCCTAGGGAAATAAAAACACTTCAAATATATTTTGTATTTAGAAAAAAAATGTTTTAAATTTATTATTTTAAATATCTGATTTCCGAAACACTTCTTTTATCCACTATCCATAAATAGAATAAGTTTTATTAATTAATCTTATAAAAACAACACCATTAAACACACCCACTTTTTTTAGGATATCCAAAAGGACATATAAGCTTTCCACTATTGAAAAAATAAATAAACTGTATTTCCATTTAAATGGTCATATACCCGTCTGAAATATCACAATATGCTTGAAATGAAGTGTGCATTGATGTTAACGATATTTCCACCTGATAATTTAATTTTAAACATTATTTAAACATTATATTTTGATAAAGTATTTGTAGAGAGTAGGTTGTCAGAAAGTTAAAGGTGATGTCACTAAAATGTAAGGGGGTTATCACTAAAGTAATATTAAGTCACCAATATAAACACACGCCATCTTTCTTGCCACAACATTGCTATGAGCTAAAGTATAGAAATAAACATTATTATGTGCTATTAATGTAAATTTTATTTTTATTTTAGCCGCACGCAGATCCTTTATAACACACAATGGTAATTAATGCGAAAATAAATACACTTTCTTGTACAATAAATCAGCTGAACCGAAATGAGAAGTCAGCACAGAAGCTTAAAACACTTAAGGGTTTCTACATTTACGCAACTGGGACACCTATTCATAATATACATAATGAGCTAACAGATTCTTATTTTGATTCTCTCAAAACTCGAGAAACATGTTTAAAAGAAAAATTTAAGTTACGTGTTTCAACCAACGATAAGTTATGTGTTTCAACCAACGATAAGTTACGTGTTTCAACTAACGATAAGTTATGTGTTTCAACCAACGATAAGTTACGTGTTTCAACCAACGATAAGTTATGTGTTTCAACCAACGATAAGTTGTCTGTTTCAACCAACGATAAGTTAAGTGTTTCAACCAACGATAGTGGAAATGGAACGTTTAATAATAGTTTCAGTGACATATCAAAATGTGACACACTGAGATCGTCTTCGACAGAAGTATTTTCAGGTGTCTCTGATTTCTCAGAGGACTGCTGTTCTAGTGATCACCTAGATGTAGATCATGAAGGATACCCCAGTGATCACCCCAGTGAGGAAACAGCAGATCTTCGTGCACACGCAGCTGAGTACAATAGATGCACAACACTGTTTGTTCTAACAGCTCAAAAGACAAGCAGACTGTTTGAACACGTACTAGAAACACCTATGCGTCGCATTAGCTTAGAATCTGAAAATGAAAAAGGTTTACCGCGCTACACAAACATTAAAGAAAAAAAGAAGAAAGCACCACGGAGTGCCGATTTTAACACTGATAGGAAAATTTTGGAGACCAGCAAAGTGAAATTGAATGAAATGTTATGTTTAGATGCAAATACAGAGCGCAAGACTCTAGTTAATCAAGCTAAAATTTTTGAGATTAATAAACTATCAACTCGCCAACTAAATCAAACACTAGATGAAAGAAAAGTACGTCGATGTTTTGACGATTTAGTTATATGTAATCCGGATATAACTGCAGGTATTCGTTTTAAATTTAAGCGCCCACTAATGACAGTAAGAAATATTCTTTTCCAATTTGCTTATAACAATGGAATAAATCACAGGTGCGAATGCTTCAATGATATTGATGATTTACTAGAATTTAAATCTATAGCTGACATTTGCAACAAAAAAAAATTTAAAAAGATCGACATCTTGGTTTCTGACAAAGCTGACAAAAAAACTTTCAGCTCATTTATGACTAGTTTGATTAATAATGACAACATTAATGACAACAATAACACTAATTTCAGCAATAATGACAACAACAATAACGCTAACGACAACAATAATGACAACATTTTCAACTTGGAGAAATCAGTAATAGAAACACGGCAATTTATTAAATCAAAAGATTCTTACCTCAAACGTAACAACGGTGAATTGAAATGTGGAGAAATAATTCGCAATGCAAAAAGAAATTTCTTTTTGCAAAATGATGTAACTAGC
The DNA here is from genome assembly GCA_035046665.1 of Euphysa ruthae. Taxonomy (NCBI): domain Eukaryota; kingdom Metazoa; phylum Cnidaria; class Hydrozoa; order Anthoathecata; family Corymorphidae; genus Euphysa; species Euphysa ruthae. The sequence goes on from JAUZNK010052952.1 coordinate 29,461, forward strand.
TCTTTGGCTGATATGCCTGAAAAAACAAAGAATTCCATAGAAGAAGTAATCCAGGAAATTAAAGAAAAATCGTTACACCACACACTGCAAAAGAAAGCTGCGTTATGTCAAACACCGCTAAAAGAAAAACCGTTTCAAAAAACTCCGCGAAGCACTCTGTCAGATACTGGTATCCAAACACATGAAATCGTTAATAACGCAGGAGAAGTCCTTGTCAAGCCTGAAGTTATTAATCAGTTGGAAAAACCTTTCAAAAATTTCAGAAATGAAACGCAAGACACTATTCTAAACAGTAAACAAAAAGTTGACAAATTTTCAACCTGCGAGTCACTGCGTGATACCAGTAATTCGCATGCTAAAGAATTGAACTCTCCTAACAATCCAATTTACCAGCATTTAGAAAAGAAATTGAAATCAAAGATCCTGTTAGGTACATTGCCTGAAAAATTCAATGAGGTTAAAGATGTTCAATCAAACGAAGTCCTTGTCAAGCCTGAAGTTATTATCCAGTTGGAAAAACCTTTTAAAAATTTCAAGGAGACAAAGGGAGTAATGAAATCGATTGGACAACTTAACGGAAATAATCGCAAATGCTCTGTTCGAGATTTAATAAAGTCATTTGAAAAAAACACGGCAGACTTTAACAAGAGCAAAATTGAAACCAGAGGTCTCCATAAAACATCGCATAATGATTTTAAAATCATAGCTAAAAAAGATCAAACAACTAAACAAAACCATTCTGCGCATAGGTCTCAACGTATTGATACAAATATACACATAATCGAAAAAATTGAACAACCACTGTTTCATAGTATTAAACAAAAAACTATGAGCAAAATAAACGATGACGGTTCACCAACTTCTAAAGGCATATGCAAATTTGTGAAAATTGATCAAACACTAAAAGAAGTTGTCGAATCTGAGACATGGAAAAATGATATAAAGATAAAAGAAGTAGCACATAGTAGCATTAATAACAATATATATTTGGATAAATTACCTCTGGAGAACAAAGTTAGAGAAGCGCTCAAACTTAAAGAACTCACACAAAGATTCAAAAACATTGATTCAAGTGCAACTAAAAAATTCCGGTTCGTTCTCCATGAATTTCAAGATGAGTTTGTTGAAATGAAGTCAGCAAACACTAATGAAAAATCACACGTTGAAGAAGTGAGCCTGGAACCCCATGATCATGTGACCTCATGTAAAGATAAAAGGAATATATCAAATAAAAAAAACCAGAATAATATTAAGCCACTATTTTCAGAAAGAGAATCTTATTGTGAATCTATAAACCAGCTAAGTAAAATCGGTTCAAAAAACAACAATAAAATTACACCGAAGACTATTTTTGTCGGAACAAACTCCAATTATACTGATCAACGGGAGTTTATTTCGTTATCAATGTCCGAAAATAATTATAACGCTCCGAAAAGAGGGGGAATGTTGACAAAATTTTCCCCGACAAACATTTTCAATACACACGAAAAAATCAACGAATGTTTTGCAGCAAACCAATCACTTTGCGGAGTAAATAAAGGAGTTGGGTCCTCTATAACAGTGCAGTATTTTTATTAAATATGTTAATATATTACTTAAGATATGAACACAAACTGATGTTATTTTTAATTACTGAATTTCAGCCTACATTAGGAAGTTAATTTTCCTAGTTTAAAAATGATGGAAAGATGATTGCGCAATATTTTGTGCTTTACTTTGTGCTATATATCTTTGGTCTGACACTCCCTCTCTTACCCATCACTTGGAGCATAGGTAAATGCTGTGTGACTGCAGGAGCAAGTTGCTAAGTCGAATTGAAGAGTATGTGAAATACGAGATCTCTCCATCCTTTTTTTTTACCAATATTTTGATAAATAAACTGTTCTGTGATACCAAATTAACTTTTTTATCGTTCTCACACACAGCCTACGAAATGTCATCTTGGTAATAATTATTTTAGATTAGCCTGTGATGCAAGCATTATTTTTATAATTTGTAATTTAATTTTTTTAACTGGCTATTCTCGGATATTTATCGTGGTACTGTCTGAAAATTGTGTCGTAGAGATGATAATCTTGCGTAATAATTTTTCCCATGGTAGCGGAAGTTATATTTTTAAATTAATTCAAAGTTATATTTTATGTAAAAGCCTATAGGCTTTTACATAAAATATAACTTTGAATTTTGATTTTAGTGCACCTTGTCGATTCATAATTTTTAATATTTTAACTTTTGAAAAACGTTACTTTAAATATTTTTAAAAAAAACAATAACAATTTTAATATTTAATAAACTTTGGCTACAGCAGAGGATTTTTCTTATACTAAGAAAAATCCTCTGCTGCAGCAATACAGGATAACGTAAATAAAATCGAATGAAAGATCTAATACCGATTTTCTTCCATCCTGACAGCTTTTCAAAACGCATGCGCCAACTTTGCTACTGTCAACATGGGAGTCTAGAGACAATTAATAAACATTGTAAATGTTTTTTTTTTTTCTAACTTTATTGTTTATACCAAATTTAAATAACCATCCGTTAATATCTTGAAATGGAAGCTAAAAAGGAAAGAGATAACATAACTCGTTACTATACATGTGGTAATACTTAATGTACTGAGATGGTGTGGGAGGGAGTTAAGATCTTTCGTTCAATTTTAATCATAAAATCCGAATTATACTTCGGGAGCTTCGCACGTGTTTTTTTTTTCTGTTTTTCATTATAAAACTCTATATTAATATACTAATAGGCTTATTTGCCTTCAAGCTCCTTCAAGGGTGTTCTACTATTTATGCTCTCCACCCTTGTGTTGGGTTAAATTGTGTATTTTTACCTTAAAATAAAAAGTCTTTTAAAAATATTGGTATTTGTCAACTCAGTCATTATAATAAATAGAAAAATTAAAACAACATGATGTGAGTTATAATATTTATTGAGCGACGTTTCGGGAGACAACCTGCTCCCATCATCAGGCTAGTTATAATGATTAGTC
>JAUZNK010052953.1:0-15700 GCA_035046665.1 Euphysa ruthae
GTATGTATATTTATATTGTAAATGTATAGTAAATGTATCGTTAGTGTATCGCAAATGTATCGCAAATATATCACAAACGTATTGCAAATATATCGTAAATGTATCATAAATGTATCGCAAATGTATCGCAAATGTATTGCAAATGTATCACAAATTTATTGCAAATGTATCGCAAATGTATCATAAATGTATCGCAGATATATCACAAATGTATCTCAAATGAATTGCAAATGTACCGCAAATGTATTCTAAATGTATAGCAAATCTAACGCAAATGTATCGCAAATGTATCCTAAATGTATCGTAAATGTATTGTAAACGTATCGTAAATTTATCACAAATGTATCTTATATGTATCATAAATCAAAATTTTTGACAATCTACCGACATTTAGGTTTTTATGAAAAGCTTTGATCAGACTAAAAATTCAAGCATAACACGGGGCTGACTCATCTTACCATTTTTAAGTCACAAAATTTCTTAAAATTATTTTACATATCCCATATTTGAGATAAAATCTTAACAATTTTCCAACCATTCGAAATTATGCTTAAAAAACTGTAAATGATTTAAGAAATGTGTTTTCTCCAAAAACATTCACAGTTGTTATTGTGTGCTATAAAACTGTCTGTTGCAAAGGTTGGTATATAACTTCTGTCAGAAATTTTCCCTCAATTGAAAAGTTAGAAATAAAGTTGCTTTTAAAAGGAATTATCGAAGCTAAAAACTGATGTAGAACTTAAAATTTTTTTTATATTTTGTTTGTAGTAGCTGGTACTTTTAATATTATTATTATCTTTATTTTTTATTCAAATAGATTTCAAGATTGCTCAAACAGTAAAAAATTTTTTATTCCCATTTACCTAATTTGTTTACATTTTATTAAATAATTAAAATAAATTATATAAATATAATTAATATATATTTATAATTAATTAATTAATGATTTAATAAATTCTATTAACAGAAATTAGAATAAACAGACGACCAGTTTTTAAATTTCTATGGATCGGAAGTGAAATATAGGATTTACTTACCAATCTTTGCTTGTGTACTGAGTTTATCAAATTTTATAAACTCTAAACAGGGCTATATTAAACCTTGTCCTGAATTTCAAAAATTTGAATGGAATGGACATATAAGATGAAAATTTGAAATCCAAAATGTTTATATCAAAACTAATTATATACAAAGTGATTAAATATTCTATTATAACACTGAAATACTTTTTTAAAAATGGAAGTTAAGATATAGTTCGATAGTTTGATGTAAAAGTATGATCAATTTTTTTAAATACTGGATGTAACTAAGTAGTTTTAAGTAGATCGGGAAAAATAAGATCCTTGAAAGATTTATTTAAAACATAAAAGAAAGGTCTTTATATACTATAAACTGCAGCAAGAAACACGTTAATAGCTGCTTCGTCACAACCACTTGATTTATTTCGTTTCACAGAAGAAATAGCATTGTTGAACTCTGTGAGGGTAAAGTTATCATTGTCAATTTCTAAATTTATAGTTGGATCGAGATATTGAGTAAAGCTGTCTTTGTCCATCGAACTAATACTAGATGTTAAGTTTTGACCAACATTGACAAAATATTTATTAAATTTCTACATATCTTTTCAAAATTATTTAGTTTTGTGATCTGAATTCAAAATTTTAGGCATATCGTAATAATGTTTTCTTTCTACAAAATACTTCGTTTAGTATTCACCAAAGCTTTAGCCCGCTTAACTAATTGGTAAGAAATAGATTTATGAACCTTGTAATTATGTTCTTCGATACTCGAGTATTATCTTAAATACTTAATGTAGAGTTTGTGCTTTCCTCATGAAGCTTTATATTAAAGCCGGTGTCATCTAAGGGTTATTAATTTCTTTAAGTTTAACCTTAAATAACTTAACGATAGCCTACTTTAATTTTAGATGACCGGATAGTTTGTCTTTTCAGCACAAAAATAGGAAGCCGGTTTTTTATAAACATAACAAAAGTCATAACTTTCAAATAAATTTATTTTTTAATAATAGAGAGGTTTATTCTTTAAGCGCTAAGTCTTTTTGAACTTTGCAAGCGCTTCTCTTATTTCTTTGTCAGTTGATAATTTCCTGTTGTTGTTTAGATATAAGTTTGCAATTGTTCTGTTTGTTACACATTTTCCTTTCTTTAAATGAACATCACAAATGAAATTTCCAGCGTGGAAGAATGTTTCAAGAAAATGAATAACAGTGGTTCTTCAACATTACATTTTAAAATCTCCTCAAAGCAAAATTCAACCAACGCAAACCCCTGACATGCGTAATTTACTAAATTTTAGTAAAGACGGGATTTTTTGATGAAATAAAACCACAACAGAAACCTCCAACAACTTTTTTGCAAAAAATACGGCAATACACACTATTAATTCTATACTATCATCAGATAGATACAAATCTTCCTCTTTGTCAAGTGGAACTCTTAGGCTAATAGTTAAACTATCTAACTCTTGTTTGTCATCAGTTTGTGCCTCTAAACCATCTTTTACATCAATATCTTCTCTCAAAGTGTGTTTTATCTTTATTACTCTCTCTTTTATCTTTACTACTTTCTACCACTTATGTTGTCTGTATTTTCCAAATCGTCTTTCAATTTGGTCACCTTGGAAACGTGCAGTAAGAACAAACAAACGAATAATCTTCTACCAGAAGGTCTTCAATTAAGTTGGTATGGCACTTTAATTTACGTATAAGGGCAGAACTCTTTTGTTTGGTTAGTGAAAACGCTTCACAGTTTGGACATTTTGAATTTTGTCATTCCTTCACCCAACTAGCCAAAGCCCTCAAAAATAGTGGATTTTGACATTCATTTCTGCTGCATTAACAAAAAAATGATGGAAATTTTTCAGGTTTTTTTTTTAATTAAAAATGGTCCACTAATTAAATTTAATAACAGTCTTGCTGGAGATTCATTTGGAAAATAGGAATGTATATCTGTAATTGTGTACTAATCAAAAATCTAGAGCTACACGATAATTCTGCTTGCAATTACCTGGATATAATACTTTGTTTGTAAGCTTAGGTGCTTTCCTTAAGCTATCAGCTAACTGTTTGTCTTTCTCAAAAGTATCATGAAAAAACTTTCACCTTACCTCTCCTCCAGTAACTAAAACAGAATCTCGAAATTCCTCAATCCGAAATAGCGGAAATATGAACCTTTTGTTACTCAGCAGGTTGTTTCTAATGCTTTTTACCAAGTGCACTGTATGAAAAAATTAATTAACTTTTTAAATATTTTTAGTGATAAATAATTCGTTGCCACTGCTTTACTCACTTAACATTTTGGTAAAAGCAGATGCATTACTAGCATGATTGTCACACACAACACCCTGTACATAAAAACCATTTTCATTTAAAACATTTATCGAACTTACTATTTGATCTTTTAACCATTCTGCTTGAATTTTAATTTCAGGACATGCTTTAATCGCACATGGTACATTCTCTTTTAGTCCAAACACCATAAAGAAAACAACAACCTCAAAAAATTCACCATCTTCTTCACTTCCCAGTAATTTATTCCCAGAAAATTCACATTTTTGTATAAACGTTTCGTCAAAGATTAAAATAACTCTAGAATAAACTTTGCTTCTGACTGTAAACACCTGCTTTAAATGAAAAGATTATAAGATGTATTTTACTAAATTTAAACAACTCGATTATCTAGTAACTAAAATATTATTATAGTATTACAAAATAACCCAACTACTTTTCATCTTATTTTAAATTTCTTTCTTATAAAAAAACTGGCCTTCTATTTTTTTGCTGAAAAAGCAAACTGTCCGGCCGTTTTAAGTTAAAGTAGGCTATGACTTTAATGTACAAGTTTCATTGAATACTTCATGAAGCCAGATTAGCACAGTTACCTGCATATAAATTATTCCAGAAACAGTGCTTTTGTTTAAAAGTCTCTAATTTAGTTCAATGGATCTTTTCTCGATATTTTTCTTCTTGCATGTTTAAAACACCCATTGGTGGCAGTTAAAATACAAAGAAATGATGTTCGTTTTTATAATACCAGATTTAAAATCCAAAAATAAATTAAAAAATCATAGTTAAGAAATATATTATCAAGAACTAGTTCACAAGTCATACTTACTCGAGTAGGTTTGTTAATTGAAGGTAGTATTATTTTTTTCAAGAATGAAATCATAAAACAATTTAATAATAATAAACTTGTTGTATAAAAATAAATCAATATTAAAATCACCTGTAATAAAAAGGGTTTTGTTTTCTTTTTCGAGTTTGTTTAACAAATTTTTAAAAAATTAACAGTTAAATTTGAAATTTTACCAGCAGGTTTTCTGCATATTGAAAAAACAATGCTGTTCTTTCCCGATGTACCAATTACTTCAACACCTACGCTGACAGTGCGTGGTTAAATAACTAGTTTTTATTCCCATGCCTCTGTCAAACAAATAACATCAAACGAAAAATTAAATTTTCTAACATCAATTTATAGCTACTAAAATCTTTATATATTAATATGATATATAATATTAATATTTATATATATAATATTAATATGAAAGATTGAAAATTCATTGTTTTTGTCTATAAATCTAAATTTGGACTGTTCGATAGAGCTAGTATTAAAGATAACTTTCACAGAAGTTGATAAAGTTTCACAATGACTATCAGATAGCTTTGGTGTTAGCTTCATAAATCGTCTTCATTGAAGCCATTTAGAGTTAGTTGAAAAAGTAATTTAAACAAAAAAACAAAAATTATCTGATACGATATGAATTTATTATAAATAAATTGAGCCAAATAACCTTCAGAGCGCAATTTTTTTAGGTTTTCAAGGAGACCTTTTCGTAGCTAGGTTACACACTCGCTGAAACCTTCGTTAACAAAGATATTTTGAAAGATGTTTTTAATGAATGAGTTTTTGAAGGATTGCATTCTGTAATTTATAATTGAGGAACTTTACCACGATGAAGATAAATAAAATTTAGATAAATATGGATAAAATAAGAATGAAGATGAATGAAATTCAAATGAAGATGAACAGAATTTAAATGAATATGGGTAAAACAAGGATGAAAATGAATGAAATATAGATGAGTATGAATGAATGGCAGATGAAAAGAAGGTATGAAGAATTTTAAGAAAATTCAAAAAAGAAAGTTCAAAAAAAAAAATGAAAATCCATAAATAAACTTTGAAGTTTTCAGGTTGTGGTGTTAAGATTCGAAAAAATTTGCTTGAATAACCAGAAACAACAATAAAATTACTCTATTTAAAAGAAAAAATACATATTTCTTTTTTAAAAAATTGTTGCATTTTCAAGTTAGTCTCTGGAGCCAATTTAATTTTCAGGAAAAATTAATCATCAAAAACCATTCATTGCCCTTTTGTACATAATATGAACAAAATTTTTAAATGGTTGCCAAAATATTCAAAAATAAAAATTTGTGATATCATAATAATTTCTATAAAAATTGAGAAATGACTGGTGGCTACATAGATTTCTCTATAGTTCTAGCATTTCTCTTAATAAAAGTCCAAGATATCTTCCTGTAACCCTTTAATTTAGTGCAAACCTCAGTATATTTTAAGAAAAAACTTTGTAAAAGATTAGAAAATGCTCATTTTATTCCTAAAATGGCCCTACTTATAGATATTTGGATCCAGCGTCACAAAACAAGAACTTTTTCATCTGATAAGATTTATTATTTAAGACAATGAATGTAAGTTACAGTGGAAGCTCATTTCCGACGAATCGACAGAACTACTGTTGAAAACATAAACGGATTTATAGGTCTCCATTCGGTTTGCTTGCGGTCTAAAGGTTTAGAAAAAATTCAAAAGTATTTCGTAACGGCTTTTATATAGGTTATTCCTAACAGATTTACTAAAAATTCTTAACTTGCATTAAGTTTAAAGAAACGAACCCATACCATAACATCATTTTAATTTCAAACAACAGAAAAAAAAATCTGGTATAATTAAGTTCTTTCGGATAACACAGCCAGACAGAAAAAATCTTTTAAACCAGGAGGAATTCGAGAAGATTAACTCTCAAATTAGTTGTATTTAAACCTTGAGACATATCTCAAAAGCAACACTTACCTTTAAGATGGTTAAACGGCTTGAAAACTCTAACGCTTTAACCCAGACAGCAAACGTTATCCCTTCAGAGCACTCAATTGGAGATCTAAATAATTGGATTTAAATTGAAATATTGAGCAAACAGTCAGATAGAAATAGAAATAGATAGAAATATCGTTAAAAGTTAACGCCGTAAGCAGGTGTTGACAATAAATATAAAATATTAAAATGTAATGTTAGTTGAATAAATTGAATACCTGAGTTAGCAGGCGATGCAATAAATATATTACTCACTTCAGTAGGTAGCCCTCAACATTCGAATAAAAACAATACAATAAATCAATAAACCCTTTACAAAATTATGAGCTTCTGTAAATTTCGGGCTAGCGCGTATAAACCCTCAAAAATTGAGTTAAAAAAAATAGAAAAGAAAATTAACCCACAATATTCGGAATAGTGATAAAAATAGTTGCAGCTCGAAAGTTGATTCGAGCTCTTAGAGATATAAAATTAACAAAACAAGAAATAAAAAATTATCTCTGGAGTATCAGCTTTTTTTAAAGATTCTAAATTGTTTAAGCTCTAAACACAAGCGGCACTTATTTAATATATAATTTGGACTATAAAAAAACAAAATAAATGGCGATTCAAAAAATAAATAGATTCCAAACAGGGAAAACTTTCTAACAAAACGAATTATATAAACGAACCCAATCAAATAAATGCCATATTTCAACCATAGAGCTAATATCCTATTGGTTGCTGAAATAAACATGGTAATTTTGCTTTTTGTCATCAACTACCGTAAATATTTGGTTAAGCGCTGTGGCTCTTAATCAAAACCCAGGATATTTTATTGCGTTGCTTAATCGAGGGCTGAAACGTTACAATGTGTTACAATGATTTCATTGATATTCTCCATAGAAAATTATCGAAAAAAGAAGAAGCACAGTCATTGCGAACTTAGTTTATTACGTAGTTTTTTTACGTTTGCGAAGATGACCATATATTTGTAAACTATGACTAGATGGCTATTTTTTTAGGATCCCTTTTACCTAACCTTAAATAGCTAATTTCAAGTAGTGACTCGATTAATTTGAGCACCTCCTCGAATAAGCACTCGTTTCTGATACAGCGTTTATTTGAAGGTGGCGCTTATTTAAACGTCACAATAAAAAATTGAATGCTTATTTTAGGGCTATGCTTTTTGGCTTTTTTGTTTATGGCTCTTTTACAGTAACAAATGCCCGAAGCAAGTCTATAAAGTAAGAACGTGATGGACTAAAAATTTTAGGCTTTTAAAAAATCTTTTCTTTTCCCTATTCCAAAAAATTATTTATTTAAAGTGTTATACTTTATGTTGAGGTTATCCTAGTACAAGTGTGTTAAACTTTTTCAAAGAGATCCAAGCTTAGCGGTAATTTCGTGTAAAATACGCAAAGTTTTTCTTGTTTAGAATTTCAATTAATTCAAACTGCAACACAATAGAACTATTATCATTTACAAAAATGAAAAAACTGCTTCTGCTGATGATTCAGTACCCTAATACGAGTGAAGTTAAACAATTTTTTCCATGAAAAACAGTACAAAGATTAACCATAATATCAGTACCCCATTTTATACACAAAAATATTTTGCCAAACTTCTTATTTTCCTAGTTGTTGCTGTTGTGCTTCGTCATGTTATTCTCTGGTAATAACCTTTTTCTTCCATTTTAATTTAAAATGAAAGTTTAAAGGTAGGTCTCATCGCAGGTAAATAAGTTTTACGACAAAGGTAAAAAATTTACTAATAACATTACATGAAACATTTATAACAAATTTGGGATTATCTAATTAATTTCTGGGATCTTTTGCATCCAAAATTACATGATGTATTCACTGTGAAAAATTGGTTATCGAGCAGATTGAAACCGACAACTTTTTGTTGCACAGTGTGAAACATTAACTGTTAGATCACAACTCTTTAAAACTGGAGTAATGTCAAGTAACTAATTTTCGATACCTTGATATTGACATAGGCATATTTATGTATTTATATAGGCATATTTATTTATAATTTATGTGCTCAGTTAGATTCAATTTAATTTGTAATTTCTTTTTTTTTTTTTTTTTTTTTTTTGCATCAGATTTTTTAATTTCCAATGCTTGATAAAGTTTTTATGCTTTATTGGATATGAATTTTGATTAAAGTTCTTAGAAAAAAGCACTCAAATGAGCAGAAACAAATACTAATATACTTTTTTATAGATTTGGGGAAATAAAGTAGGATACCTTGACTTTTATGTCTTCTTTAATTTTTTTCTATGTGATAATCATTTTTACATAAATATGATAAATATTTATGACATATATCATAAAAAAAAAGAGAGTGCGCATAGCCAAAGTCTGGTAATTGAGCCCCTCCGTCCCTCCACCCTTCTAAACACTATGAAAATAACCTATTACACCTTTGTCATTCAAAGAAAAGTGCGATAACTTACTCCTTAGTTTCAAATGATTCAACTACATACTAACAATATTTTCAAAAAATTTTTAATGTAAAAAGAGAAAAATGTTCAAGAGAACTTAGATAACAAAAATAATTGAAGTAAATAGCACTGGTGAGTGATTTATATCCCTAAAATATTGCTTACCCGACTTATGACAAAATCCAAAAATGCTTTTAATAACTTTATAACATTAAAAAAGTTACGAACTATTAAAGCTATTAGTTTAAACCAATTCTTTGGCAATGGCGTATTTGTGGCAATTCACTTCAAAGCGTTGTTAAAAATATGTCAGAAAACATTCTTTGATATTATTTTTTATAATTTTTTCTTCAATAGTCCCATACTTCCGTTTCATTGTGATTTTGGTTTTCTCGTGATGTCTATGAACGGATATGAACACTTTTTACTCCTATATATTCGTCTGACATTGACAGCTATACATTTGAGCCACGTTGTGCCCTCTATCTCGGCCAGCACCAAATATTTTTATGACGTCAATTTATGGTCGATATTTAGTCATGACGCTGATCTAATTTCGATATCACATTAGCGTAAAGATTTTGACGCCATAAGCTGATGCCCAAATAACATTTTTTTGCTGTCAAAGTCAAAAAAACTTCATACGTTTTATGCCACACTGACGTAGCTTTGTTATCGGAGTTTTGATGGAAATTTGTGACGTTTTTTCGACGTTATAACTATGTAAATTTTTAAAATAAAAAAAAACATTTCATTGATTTTTGATGTTAAAAAAAAAGAAAGAAAAAAGTGAACATTTTGTAAGTTAAATTATCTGGAATAATTATGGAAGTAAGGTTCGAGGTGTTTGGAAATTGAGTCAAAATTCCATAGTAGAGAGAAGCTGTGGAAATTTTGGAAGCTCAAAGTTTTGGACCAGAGTTAGAATTGAGGGTACTGGGTTTCCTAAGTTTTCTTTGTCTTATCGATAACAGGAGCTGGTTCTTCGCAACACAGCTAACGGTAACCGGTGAGTTCCGGTTCTTTTTTGAACGATTGCACAGGTTTCACATTAACAAAACTACTTTGTAAATTATCAAACTTCCTGTTTTCGAGAAAAGGCACTTTTGCTCGTTGATAAATTTTAGAGTTTTCTTCAGTGGGATTATGAAATAATGAAATCCCTGCTCCATCAAACGTAGCGAGCTATTTGCTGTTGTAGAGCAGTTGTGATCAATGTTATCTTGAGCTGCTGTGGCGGTTACTTCTCTTTCTTAAGAATGCGGAGCTACAACTTTTTGGTCTTTACTATGTGACAAAACGGCATCTCTCAAAGTTTTTTGACTTGATTATATGACATTGAAAGTTCAAAATTTTTGTAAGTTTTCAAAAAGTATTTTCTTTTTTGTCTTTGAATTTAACAACGTACCTATGTACAACGCAATAGGGGATTATTTTTGTTTTGAATGGTAAGCCAAGTTTGACTCTTTCCTCACTCTCTAATTATTATCAAAAACAAACACCTGGGATGATGACAAAATTGATTGTGTTTATGCTCAAACTGAATTACAAGTCCCTATACTCATACTCCAAAACTATATAAAATATATAACCGAAAAGTCCATAAATATTCTCATAGGTTTGACTCAGAATATATTTTCTTGAAATTTCTGCTACATTCGAAAATATAAATGTGTTGTCTGGAAAGTTGTTGCTATTTGCTGACTTTAAAAAATTTCCAATGTCACATGCAAGGTGTTTGAATTTTCCATCTTTTAATACATTTAAGATTTTGAACTGTGCATGCAGCCTGTTTTTTAATTTGCTGCAGCGAATTCTTTCAGGCACTTTGCCACCAAGCTCTAAGAGACTAATGCGGTAGAGAACTGCTTAATCAGCTAGTATAAATGTTTCTGTTGAACACATGATTTAAAGTTTGTATTTGATTTTTGCTCCATATAAGACACAAGCTCAACTAAAACTTTTCCATGGAGGTTCCAATTCCCTTTTGTCACTTTGCTTTTTTAAATCCTTTTAATAAAGTGTTGCCAGACAGTAAACAATGGTACATAACCCTTTGGGCTATCAAGTGTCCAGATTTATGTTGGTTATGTAAAATTCTTTCATCTAAAGCTTTAGTCTAACCATCTTGTTTACTTGAAAAGTTTAGACTTTATAATAAGTAACATTTCCACAACATCACAAAAGAAACACAACTCTTCAGGTTTTTTCAGAAGTCGATTGTTTTTTTAAATAGTTTTCGCTAGACACTCTACCTCCATCGAAGGATCAACCTTACCAAATCTCATGATTTTAACTACAAAAGCACCATTTCACTTCGCTAGTAATGATTAATGCCAATGTAATTTTTTTAAATAGATAATCATGTGAGACTTTATGTGTTTTTTCTCTACAAATTTTTAAATGACAAACTTTCCTTCTTTATATGATATGATTGAATTTTAATTAAGGAAATTCAATTGAATCTATGAAATACATATACCAAAAGACATTTGAACTTTTTTGGTAACCGCAATTAGATGAGTTTTTGAAATTAAGAACCATTATTATAAAATTTTGATACAAACGAGGAGATTTTTTGTTCAATAGTTCTTCTAGATTTTTAAAAGATTTAAAGTCTTTGTTAAGACGTTTTGGTCAATATAGACAGATAGATTTCTAGTTGGGTTAAAAGATGTAACTGCTGTGCATGCATTACTCATTTGCTGCATCTGCCATTGTTTCTTCAGCAACCTCTTTTACTGCACTAGACAGTGTCAGTGAAATTTTATCGTAGTTTTATTGCATCATTGGTATCGGCGTTTCCATCATTGTCGAAAACTTCCATAGGCTCGAATGGCCGTAAACGAATGTGCTCATATGGTATAAAATGATCTTCGATTGATACGAAAGCCTCGATCTATAACATAACCTAGAAATACATAATTGATTTTCCTAGTTACACGTAGTATAAATCACAAGTAAACAGGGTGTAAGTCCTTTACTGTCAGACCTTATCTTATGGTTTAACGACTACATCAAAGACTCGCCAGTGTGGAAACGCAAAAGGGCACATCGATGATATTTTTTTGCTAGGGTTTTCATAGTGCTGAAGCAGTAACTGCTTGTACTTTTCGATTAGATGCAGATTATAAATTAATTACAAATTCGCTAGCTATATATAGAATAGTTATCCATTGCCTACATTATTTACGGTTGAATTTGTTTCAATATTATTGTTAGATTCAATAGAATGTTCGCCAATAACATCACAAACCACTCTCAATTGATTTTTAAACCTTCTCTGATGATTTCTTTATTTTTTTACCTCTATATTTAACATGTTTTTTCTCAACACAGCACTCTATACTTTAAGAACCATTTTTTTATTTGAAAACGGCATTTTGTCTCGATCCAGATGTATTAATAATCCTTTACTAGGGGAAATGATATAAAATCCTAAAAAAAGAGTAAGTTTTACCAACAAACGAAGGGGAAATATCAAAATTTTTTTGTTTATTTTTGAAAATCAGAGAAGGTTTCCCCTTAAAAATTTATAATCATCTAAACTTATTATACAATACATTAACAATAAAAACGAAATAACAAATAGAAACGATAAAATCAAGTTAAATCAATCTAAAGTTGCATTAAAAAAACTTGGATAAATTTTAAAAATCATTTGCAGTTATCAGAAAATTTTAGAAAAGATAATTGTTTAGAAACGAAGGATTAAAAGGGATGGCATGGTCAGAACACCTTCAAAAAACTGTGAATATAATTTTGCCATCTGCAAAAAATCTCCATTCAAGTCTTCGTTTATTATTATATCTACTCACATTATATTTTTTACCATAAAGGAGGTTCTGCTCTTGTAAAATTCATTAGAAGTTTGAATCATGGGAATGTTTCATATTGAAATTATATTAGGATTGGTCAAACACATATTTTTATCTAAACAAGATATCATATTTTATGAGGTCACTCTAAGTATGATATTTTTTAAGTGTTTTAAAAATTTCAAAAATTTGTGGGATCCTATCAGAGATCTTTTAAACTCGTAGAGGCTTCCCAGGTCCTGTAAATTTGTGTATCTTCTAAGGCCTTCAATTTATTGGCAATGTTTTTGACGAATTATTTAAAAATAAAAAGGTTTTATAATTATTGAGCGAAAACAGATTTGATAATTCATTCTTTTACATTTGGTATATGTCTTTTTCATTGTACTATTCAATTAATTTATGGTAAATTTAGTATTTTGTCACTGATAACCATTGAAATTTTATGTCGCAAAAGTTTTAATTTTTAGGAGAAAAAAATAATTGCATAAAAACATTATTTTTAGGTAATCTTGTCCCTCTTTATTACCACAATCTCAAGTTATAGTTATAGTTATATATTCATCTACAGAAACTGGCAAAAGTCTGCTGGAAAAGGAGGGAGCTTGTTCAAATCGAATGCTCTTTATACGCTGAGTGAACGATAATCGGAACAAAAATTAAATTAAACGACCGAAAACCCCAGCGTTGAAGCGTTATTGTTTGTGTATGATTCATATAAAATATTAGACGACTATTGCATGAAACCGAAAAGTAAATGTGGTTGATTAATATTTTCTCCAATTGATCTGTAGAGGGAAACCCGGTTAAACACATTAGCAACTTTTAAAAATCAAATCAGACTAAAAGTATTTGTATTTGTACTTATATGTTTAATGTGGGGGATAAAAAATAGCCTTGTGCTATATTTCCAGAAGGGCTTATAATTTGGTCTGGGTGTAATTAGAGCTCCCATAAGAGCTTACGATAAAGAAAATCTTTATTTTTCAGGTGTCATATAGCTCACACCTATAGGATTGTGAAGCGGTTATGATAAAAACTTATCTGGACAGCCATAACTTATACTGATACATTTACAAATCAATGATATACAAAACAATTTAATGCAGATAATCTTATCAGGTTAATCACATAGTGTATCATTAAGTCATAAGAAAATTGTTTTCTAATTTTTTGCAGCCTTTAAATTCTTTGACCAAATATTTGTCTATGAATCCTTCTGGTCATTGGGAAGTTTTACAGAAATGAGACATTTTTGGAGAGAAAACCCACACTTTCAGGACCATTCTTCATAGCCATATTCACTGCCATCCAGCTGATATGTTATGATAACGCCCTAAAATTATCTTTTAACTAAAAAATTTTCGCTAATATGGAAAATTTTGGAGACCGTTTGGTATAGAAAAATCTTTATTGACTTTATCTTTATTTTAAATCTTTATTACCTAAACACCTTTTTAAACATCTTTATATCTCCTAGGTTTTTTATGCAAGTGTATAAAAACATTATTTTCTTACTCAATGCATCTAAACATTGGAGTACTTTGTGTGGTGATATTTATCAATGGAGAAGAAGGCTCTATTTTAAAGACTTTTCCGATCCTTTCGATCTGGTGGTTGATTTTGTCAAGAGCGTCATTCGTTAAAGCTATGCCATGATCAGTACCGGTATTAGCAAGCCCATCCTCAAATGATATATTCCAACTTGGTCTAGATATCATGTCTTCTAAAAGATACAAATTTATATTAGAAATAAAGGTTAAAAGGCAGGATAAAAAGCAGAATGGATTGAGGCTAAATTTTAAAAAAAAGTTAAATTTGTTAAGTCATAACACAGTTAAAAGATAGACAACTAAACATTAAAAAAGTCTATTATCACTGCTATCTTTCTCTGGAATCACGTTTTTTTTTTTTTTTTTTTTTCTTTTTTTGAGATAAAATATTTTTAAAAAATTGATAAACTGCTGAAAGACAAAACATTTAAAAAAAATTTTTTTTGCTGAATTTATATACATAAATTTACTATTAATATTTTCAGTGTTCTTTATTGGGACGTCTTATTTTCTATATGCATATTCGTAAGAAACTAGCCTGCTAAACACGAAGCGCACCTTGAATTGTTTAAAGTTTGTTATATTAAAAATAAAGTCACAAGTGTATTGACTGGTAAACATCTTCACAACGCTTTTAATTTTAGGAAAAAAAAACAAAATTCATTATACTGAAACAAACATCTGTTTTAGGAAGGTAGGAAGGTAAACGAATTTTGTTTTGCTATCTTGTTTGATTTCTTTTCAAGCGTTAAAGAGAAGATTTTGGTTGGTCGAAACTATTATTATTATTGTTTTTAAAAAAAGGTTCACTCTAATGTCACCAAAAAACATTTTTTGTCTGATAGTACTAAAATTTATGGGGGAGGGTGTGGGGGGGGGGGGGGGGGTGCTTAAAGCTTTCTGCTTCCTACGTCTTTTAGTAAAAAGTTTAGTTTGTTCTATCATTTTGCATCTTCTTTGAATTAGTTTCAAACTTATTTTAATATACCAATAGAATCAATAATAAGATTGTCTTTACAATATAACGACTGCAAAACAGTCACCACCTGATGTAGAAACTTTTTTCCGTTAAGCATTAAAAGAAAGGGTGAAACAAAGATATATGCTTGTGGATGAATGCCAGGAAGATAATGCAAGTTTGAAAAACATATTAGAAAAGTAAAAGTTTACAATTTGAGACGGAAAGTTTTTCAAGAAAAACAAATCTGTACAAGTAAAGAAAGTTGAGCAAACTAAGGAAACACATGTTCGGCTATTGTTTCTTCCTCTGAAACAACAAATTGACTTTACCACCTTTTTTGAATACTTTCTGGTTTCAGAGTTATATTGATTTGCACACACGGATGGTACATCACGGACAAGCCCAAAGTAAAATGCGTATAATATTTTTGAGCAGAATTTTTTGCACAAGAGATTGCAAGCTCCTAATACAATCAATGCTGATGGATTGCTTATAATTCTATCTACTTTATAACGTTGTCTAAATTACAGAATTTTTCTACAAATTAATATTTTGTATTTCATAAAGATAAACCATTATCGAGCTAAGTAAGTAAGTAAGTAAGTAAGTCAGTATTTATTCTGCCACAAACAAATATACATTAGCTATGAAAAATTACCAGACAACAAAAAACAAAATAAAATAAAAATGAATAAACACTAAGATAAAAACAAATGGTGGCAAGGATAGGCATAAAAATTGTCTGTCACAACAATATTTCCATTGTGGTCCCGTTATACATCACACACAAAAACAGATTAAAACAAAGCA
>JAUZNK010052964.1:0-15698 GCA_035046665.1 Euphysa ruthae
ATATTTTTTTTTTTTTTTTTTTTTTTTAATTTATTTGTATTGCATTCAATTATAAGTATTTAAATTATAATATTATAATAATAATTATAATTTTATAAAATCTCTAATTCTCCATAAATATAAAATTGCTTTTTCCTGCTTTAATTGCTGTTAGAATAAGTTTGTTGAAATTACTATTTTAAGTTATAAAACACTAAATTTTATTGAGACAGATTTTAATTTTATTTTCTTTGTCTAAAAGCTATTTCTCGATACATTAACTTTAATTTACATTTTAGGCCCAGCGCCTTCATAGATTTTTTCATCAGGCGTTCAAACAAGACAAAGTTGAAAATCAACCTTCATCGAGTAAGCGTAACAAGTCTCCCCAGAAAAAAGTTGAAAGCAAACTAGTTAAGCCTTCTCCTCCACTAGAAAAACTCAACAGCAATTGTATGGTAGAAACAAGCAGAATAGCTATTGAAAATGATAAAGTTGAAAATTTTAATAAACTCTCTGTGGAAGATGATTTAAGCGAAAATAATAAATTGAAAAGCGATGTTGACTCAGTGCAAATTCCTGTAGAATATTCAGCAAAACCTCAACATTGCAGTAAACCGCAAATGAGTAAAACTGATGCAGTTTTAAATTCTGGAATGTCAAAAGCTAAAAAGATTATTACGAAATCGCCTTTAAAAATACTGAAAGAAAATTCTACTCACATTACAGAACCACAACAAAAACTGAATAAAATTGGATTAATTTCCGTTGATTCAAAAATTCCCTCTCCAAAATCGAATGATAATAACAAATTAAGAAGCGTTAACTCGCCGCGTTCCTCACCAACGAGTAGTACCTTAACAGCAACTTTTAACTCGAATATTAAATCTGTAAATTTACAATCAAATAACAATCTATTGTACAGCCTTGACTCGAAAAATCAATCTGCATCTTCTTGCAAACGCAAGTTTGTTGACGAAAATACTTCAAAAAAATCTAGTAAGCGAACTACAGAAATAACTGATGAACAATATAAGGAACTGGTAGCTAGTTCTGAAGATGAAAATGATTAGTCTGTTTTATATATCTTGGTGAATTTGAAAAAAAATATGTATTTAAAGATTTTTTGTTTAATGTTTTCCAAGCTTAAAAGCTTTCTTCCCTTAAAAAAAAAAGTTTCATTCCAGAAATATATATGGTTTTTTATATAGTTTCATGCATAGTTTTCATTTAAAAATCTAAAAAATGATTTAAAAAGCCTCTAATTATCAAAATTAGATTTAATATTCGATTTTCTAACTTTATGACGTCAAAAGATCTTCATTTTTTTTCTCTATCATCTCCTCTCATGTTGTGTATTGCATAAAAGAAACCAACACCAGACAAAAAAAATTTTTTTTGATACTCAGCGTTAAATAAAATCCTAACCCTTGTATAAGAAATAAAATAAAGCGCTAACTAAAGCACCGTTTGTAAAGGGGCGCATTGTAATAATGCAGCTATATCTGAGGGGACTTATTTCCTCAAATAGCAAAATTACAGATGTCATTTTTTTTCCCCTTTAACCCTTTTTCATCCATTTTTTTCCAATATACTTTGTTAAATTTATTAAAAGTTTATAAATTGAATCTTATTGTATGGTGTTTTTTTTAAAAAATCTGAGACGCATTTGTAGTCCGAATTATTTTAGTCAATCAAAAAATTTAATTGCCGTGCTTCTGTTTGATTTTTCTGCGATGAATAGGTATTTCATAGCCTTTTGGTGTTGTAAATAGGTATTCCATGGCCTTTTGGTGCGGTAAATAGGTATTTCGTAGTATTTCAAAGTTTTCACCAATTAACTCAACAAATACCTTGATTTTTTCATGGTTCAATTAACCAACTATGAGCAGCTAGTTGCTTTCCGTGCAATTTTTTGCCACCTCTCATCAAAAATAACAATAATAACACTTTATATGTACATGCACGCTTTTGTTATAAGCATAGCGGTTTTTAGGCTGAGCCTCACAATACGCTTAGAGAAGCTAGAGCTTTAGGCTGAGATATGCTTAATTTTTCAAGAACCAAAAACTTTTATAAAATTGCAATTATCATCATTTGTTTTGTTGTGCATGTTCCTGGAAGATTTTGACAGGTTATTTCTGGATTTTGTGACTCGCTTCAGTATATCTAAGAAAAATCTTTCCGAAAAATGAGCTTAGAATATGCTTATTTGTTAGCCGTTGTTGAGTCTTCACACGCCTATAAGAGGTTATTAAAAAAATAAAAGAAAAGTTTGTGTAGTCAATATGACAATGTGCTATCAATTAGACATCATGGTAAATATTTCTGAAAATGAAAAGAGAAATACTTTCGCAAGATTTATGAGTAAAAACTCGTATTTAAAAGTTAATACAAGTTAATACATTTTTAATTTTTAAAAAAAAAGTAAATTTGTTTGAATGTAACAAAAATAACGTCTGAGAAAATTTTGAGCTGTATTAACCAATGAGTTTTGTTTAATTAAAAAGATAACATGAAACACAAATTTTCATGTGGAAGTCGAACTCGTAAAATTTCGATCCGTAGTTTAACGCCTTGTCAACTGAGTTATCCCCGCTACTCTTTTTTTATCAAAATTTTGTGTTTCACATTTTCTTGTTATTATCTTTCTTATTTATACAAACAGAAAATCTATCAGGCATTTACTCTTCAAAAGATTTATCTTCGTTGAGAATAGTCATGATTGTTTCTTCTCCAGATTTCGCCATCTTTAAAGTTGATCAATGGAAATGCAAACATTTCCATTGATCACCTTTTTTTGTCGGGTTTTTGTTTCGATTTGAAAATGTGCTGAAGAGAAAGAAATATTCAAAACTTCCAGACCAAATTATTTGGTTCTAGTTCTAGTATGTAGTTTTATAGACTATGCACCCAGCTAGAAAATAATTTAACAAACAAGCTTATACGCAATAAAACGTAAATACAAGATGCAAAAAAGAAATTCAGATTCAAATCGAGTAGTTGATCCTTTAATCTCACAAAGGGGATCATGAATGAAAACAATTTTTATTACATACAAAATCCTATTTTGAAATAAATACTTTATTTCAAGTAAACCGTAACAGCTTTTTCGTCATATTTAAGACGAAAAATTATCTATCTATTTCTGAATATTTCTATTGTTATAACTCATAATCTGAAATAACTAGTGTAAGTCTCTCACAAATAGGTGATTAAAATTGAATAGATAGTTTCTTCTACCACAAACGCATTGTCTGAAAATATAGACGTTAACGAAAGTTCTCAAGCAGAAACCATGTTATCGCGACCGGGCGGTCGCGATAAAAAGCTTACCTTTAAAAATGCAATGGGGCTGATTGTGATCGTTTGATTCTTGTTGCTACAGCAAACTTTTGTGGCTAGAGTATTGAAAATCTAAACTCTCTATTATGTTTTGCCTTTCAAATATTTCCACTCTTAGTAAAAAAAAAAACATTTTGTAGGGAAGGATTTAGTAATTTGAAAAACGCTCTAGCCAAAGAGAAGGGTCTTATTGGCCACAATAACTCATCAGTTTTTATTAAAATTATGAATTACAACTGATTTTTTACACATTTTTTAAAAACGTTTTGCTTCAGCAATGAAAATTTTATAAGGGAATTTATCTAGAAGCTTTTTGTTTGCAGAAGAGCAAAAATTCATTGATTTTATGTAACTTTATGATTTAATGAGTTTTATGAAACAATTGTCAGTATGGATAATGTTTTATTACTCTCCTGCACACTGCTTTTCCCACCTTTGAACAATTACCCCTGGATTCATTACTGAGATTTGCTGAATGAAATGATTTTAAGGTGTTGATATTTTACCAAGCTTTGGTATATCGCTACATGACTGATGGAGGAATCCAAGAACACTGTATAAAATATCGAAAACCGTTCGGCGGAAGGTGTTTTTCAATGTTTTGAAAGAAACCCTCAAACAATCTGGGCTGTCTGTTGATGGTTTAATTTTGCAATCCTACGATGGTGCGCCTGTTATGTCGGGTGATGTAAAAGAACTACAGAAACGCATTAGTGATTTTTGTGAGCGATACGTTTTGAATATTCACTGGTATTTGCATAGAATTAATCTGATTGTCACCAATGTCATGGAAACTTTACCCGAGATAAAGGAGTATTTTGAAATCACGCAGTCGTTGTACAAATTTTTCAAGAGATCTGCTGTTGCCGAAGTTTACGGGGGAACATCATTGAAAAGGCTGATTGGAACTAGATGGTCTGGTCATTTTCAAAGCAACCGAAATATTGATAAAAAACTTTTTTGATGCTATACAGTGCTTAGAGATCGCCTCTACAAATACTAAGTTAAAAAGTGAAGGTTGTGCCTTGACTCTTGGCTTTCTACAGTAGGTGAGAAACGACAAACTTGTCTTTATCAATTCAATATTGATAGAAATTTTGACACCTGTCAACTGCATCGTTAAACAGCTACAGCCGTCATAAGAAAACATTATCTCTACAATTGCTGTTAAAAAGCACCAGAGAAGAGTTGAATTGCTTTCGACGGGACATGGATGAATGTAAAGCCAATACTGTACTGTTATAAATAAGTATTTCGAGGCGAAAGATGTATCAAAGTTAATACGAATAACTCGCCCACAAATATCAAGAAACCTCCCAAAAGCAATTGCTGATTTTCTTGTGACATAAAGTGTTCCATCAGAGAACAGCAATCGTTATAAATCATCTATCTTGAGAGAATGTCGCGATAAAACTGAAGCAGAGTTCACGAGACTTTTTTCAGTTGAAAACATTCAGCTATGGAGATTGATGGAATCGTTGTCTCCAGACTCTCAAAATTTTCTTGATTCATTAATACGTGATCCATTGTACAACTATTCGATCACTATTTCTTACTTTAGGGATTACTTTCATGAACACAAGCTATCAGTTGACGATCTTCATTGGGAATGTCGCATTCTAAGTCGTTTTTTCAGAGGAAATGAGTGGCCCGGAAGAAGGAATGGTGGTATCGATGTCTTCGATGTGTACAATGTTATCACATACAATCATGAACATAATTCGAATGTAATAATCAAGCTTTTTGAAGTAGCTATTACAGCTGGCTTTACGTCCAAACGTGTGGAATGCCTTTTTTCTGCCTTGACGCGGATCGATTCTTCGCAAAGAAGATCTATGCTGTTCAGAAGAGAGTGTGAACTTTCGTACCTGGCATTCGAGCATGCTAAGTTGAATGATGTAACAACTGAAGACTTTCTTGTTGAACGAAAATCTGTTCCACACAAGATCTATTTTTAATATTTAAGTTTCTAGTACTTAATATTTTTTCTACTGACTTCAAGTTTTCATTTTTGACAAAGCACAAAGACAATATTTACGCATGGCCCCTGAAAAACTTTACTTCCATATTTTCAATTACTCAAATGCGTTTAAAAACTTTTTTTTATGAACAGTTTAGTAGCAGTTTGTTAATGCCTAAGATAATAATTTTGAAAATCCAAAATTTTATGTCATGGAGTCAATTAAAATTGCTTTTGAAATTGCTTATATTTAGCTGAAATACTTTAAACTTCAGATATCGTATAATTTGTACTTGCAAAGAAATGATTGTGATATGGTTTTAAAAATATAATAAATGAAATAAGTTTCTTGGGTCCCCTTACTGTTATGTGCTTGCTACGGGCTTCGGCTGAAAGACGATTCCAGTTACACGGACATAAATGTTGCAACTTTACATATTTCTTACAACATCGATGTACATTTCTCGTGTATGCTATTCATGAGTTGTTTCATGATTAAGGCAATCTTTAACAAATTTGGGAAAGTCCTCAAATTTTTTAGGATTTAATATTTCCTAGGCTAGTTTTGAGCTTTTCTTGCGAATATATATGTTTTATGTCACTTACTTAATAGAAGTTAACTGTTTTTTCTATGACCAAAGCAGAGGTTATTTTTAATTTGTTTTATTGTAGAAGTTAGACTAGTGAATATACTAAATCCTTTAATATTGATGATATTTATTTCATATTTTGAACAGCGGTAGTTCTTATACCAAAACTAACAGAAAAAAATTTGAAAAAAAAAAATTAGGCTGCGGGACCTAAAATGTACTGAAAGCGCTGCGGTGTACAACTACAAAAGTATAAATGCCACAGGTTTGAAATTTTCATTAACCAACAATGTTATATTCAAACGTGCGGTAGTAACTTCAAAAAGATGGCTCAGTCAAAAGATTAAATTATTACAGGCTGAAAACTTCTCCCACTTAAAAAGAGGTAATTTTGGGTAAAAAAGTGTTAGAATTTTTAAAAACTACACCTTTAAATTTAAAAAAAGTTATTACAGCAAGTTTATATTAGTTAGAAGAAAATATCTTGAAAATTTTATTAGATTTCAATAAACGGTTCCCGAGTTACAGACCACAGCTACTTAAAAAAAAAAAAAAAATGTTTAGTTTAAATTTTTTATGAAAATAAAGTAAATAATAAAGATTTTAGCTTTGTATGTTATTTTTATGAATTAAACATGCAGAAATTCTTTTAAACTTTTATAAAAAATTGGGAAATGTCTTTTTAGAAATATAAATCATAAATTTGAGTAAATTTCATTACAATGAAATTTTCTCAAATTTCAATCAACAGCAGAATTATTTTTTGATTTCGCTAATAAAACAGAAAATAAAAAGCTAAAATCAGATATAGTGACTAAAATTTATATTTTAAGCAATTTTTTTAATATAACTCAACCGCATATGTTAAATTCATTAGCATCTGTAAAGCCTTGACGAACAGATCGCTTTCACTTACGCCGGTCTTTAACCGCCTTTGTTTCTTTTCGTTTAATATGTCATACGCGATCTATATCTACAGATTTGCAAAACGCAGCAGTAAATATACAAGGTTCTATGTTAAAATTACTTAGAACCTCTATAATTCCCAATAATCCATCATTGAAACTTATCACGGCTTATATCGACTATTTCAATCGTTTCCCTACCAAACAAAATTTGTCTTTTGTACAACCCTTCCAAATAATTCCATTTAGAGATTCGTTTTTGTTTTGTGTCTTGCCATATAAACAATGCTCAGTAAGTAATCATCACTAAGATCAACAAATACTGGTTTCATTAATTCACGAGGCGCAGCTGGGATACCAGATTTGTCAACTTAAGTTTGCGTATTATTAGCTTTGTCTGATTGAAGCTTACACCAACTATCCACGGTAAGAGGGTTCGATGTCTTGTTTAAGAGTTTTTCGCATCGGAACAATATAAAAAAAAAAAAAAAAAAAACAGCACTAACAGTTTATTGATCGTATCAACTTTTGTACCTGTACATTGTCTAATAGAAACATCAAGTTAGGTTGGAGGTTTGTTTACGATTTTTTCAGTTAAACGTACTTTACCTCCTAAAGTTTTTCCATCTTAAACTTTTTCTTAATTCGATGCTTTCATTTTCCTTGACCACCACCCAACTTTCTTTTGGGTGTGTCCAATGCCCTCTAATTTTTAAACAACAATCCCATTATAGAGATCATCTTTCAAACTTTTATGGTGAGATTTTGAATTTCAATCGATGATAAAATACTTGTATGGCAGTGTTGCTGACTTGGTAAAATACTCAACTAATAGCGCAGCCTCCATTAAACCACCTGATCCATTGTGGATCACAAATACGGATTGATACAAACCCTTCATATTCATCAGTGCCTTTTCTTGTCTCCCAATGATTACATGTATGACACACCTTTGACCTGACCTGGTAATCAAGGCACTTTCCAGTGTCAGTAGCAATGTCAGGAACAACACAATTTAGCGAAGAGTATACCCATCTCTGCCATCTTCCATTACTTGATATAGTTATATCTTCGATCGAGTCTGAATTGCTTACTACAATTTTAAAAAGCCAGTAAATTACGAAAAACAAACTTAAACATTTGGCTATACGTGGAAACAGATAATAGGTTTTTCCCAGGGCTCAATAAAAGTTTACATTTCCCTGAGTGACTTTTTGAAAGAAGACAGTTTGAGAGGGGTAAAGTTTAAAAATGTGGAAAAAATTTAGTCACTTTACCTGAAAAAAAATATGCCCAGCTACAGTTTTATAATCGAAATAATTATTATTTATAATTAAGTATATAAAAAACTAATGATACAGCAGTGTCAAACATACGTTAAAGTACTTCACTCAGTTTTTTTTTGAAAATCAAAAAAAAAAAAAATTCAAATATTCACTTGTACTGCTTTAAGAGCGTTTTCCACCTGCTGAAAAAGCTCACAGCAAATGAAACTTTTTATTGTGAAACATTTTTTTTTTTAACTTCCATTAAAATGAAATTTCATGGAATTAATTCATTGGATAACATTAATCAATATGACTGTTTACAATCGGCGTTGGTTACTTTTCTGTGGTTAATTTTAAGAAGAATATTACGAAGAATAGCCAAGAATCAAAAAGCAACGTTGGTTCTTAAAATATATTAAGAACGAAAAAGAAAAGGAGAGTTTAATTTGCTAGTGAAAGATTTACAAATTATTCATCATCAGCTATTCGTTAAATACTTTGGTATGAATCCCGTACAATTCGAATATATTCTACGGCTAGTTGCTCCTATAACATCTAAAGAAAATTAAAGAAGAGAGAGCATAAGTCTAAAGGAAAAGCTGACCATTGCTTTACATTTTGTAAGCACAGGAGACGCTCCAACCATAGCTTTATCGTACAGTGCAAGTCCAAGAATTATTGGAAACATCATCAAAAATTATTTGGGAAGTCTTGAATAACGAAGGTTATGTTAAAGCAAGAACAATGGGAATTATTTCCAATGAATTTAAGTGCAAGTGGAATTTCGTTAATTGGCTTGAAAAACAGCTTAATAAAACCTTACCCTAAGGAAATATTTGATGAAAAAGAAAGAAGTTTTAGTTATAGACTCTCCCGAGCAAGGAGAACCATTGAAAAAGGTTTTGGAATAGCCGCCACTCGTTTCAGTTGATAAAACTGGTGCAAACTTTTTGCCTATATCTAGAATTAGGTCAAAAAATTTCGACAGAAAAGCAAAAGAAGAAATAGATGATTATCGCGACTACTTTAATTCGAATGAAGTTCCAGTGGAATGGCAATGGGACACTATTTATGATGACCTAATAAAAGTGATGTAAAAGAACAAAGTTTAGGTATTTTCTATCAATTGCACAGTATATATTTACAAGAGGATAATGCATAAGATATATAATCATTTGTGAAACTCTTTAGTCAGTTTTTCATTTAAAAATAGATCATGTAAATGGAACCATACAACTTAATTCATTTTCGATATCCACAAAAACTTTTAACACTCCTATCTGCGCCCTTTTTTTTCCTAGGAGCAATTTCTTTCAATGACTTATTAAGTTTGCAGGTGTCACACCTTTTTTTGGGTGGAAATGGGCTTGACATGAAAAACTGTGATTTACATATCCTGGAAGTCACTTAGTGGAACAGCTACGGCCATGATCATAATATTTTTAGGCAATACACGAATCTTGCAAATATTTGCGATCGTAATGTTAATACTTTAATAATTCTTGTTGTAATAAACTGTGTTGGTAATACGGCAATATTTACATTTAAAGCCAGTAAATGTTTGACAAAGAATTGATATTTCTCTAAATGGTTGTTTGACCGATGATTTTTTTTATCGCAGGCTCAAACAAGACCTCTAATACTATAAGATCAAACCCATGAGACCTTCTGGAAACATAGGCTATTTGTTGGCTCACACGTTGGAAATTCAAATAACATTATACTTTTGTGTTTATTCTCTTTCTTTTTGCTTGCAAAATTTATGATTTTTGCTAATGAGTAATTGCAATTCTAAATTCCAACGAAAAAATTTCAATATTTTTTAAGACTAAAATATGATGCCGTTTTTGTTGTGTTTTACGGGTATATCAATATTCTATTTGCAAATCACAAGAACATGCTAGAAGGGAAGGTTCAATGAAGTGCTAAAATTTTTTCTGAACATTTACCTTGTTATCTTTGAAGCCAGATAACTCAAATAAAAACAAAAACTGTTTAAAAACACTTCCATTTAAATTTTTCTCTTTTTTGAAATTTTACTATATCAAAAATATCAAAAAGATCTGACAGATATTCAAGGTGCTTGGTTAATGGACGTATTTTGTAAGTTTTTGGTGAATCTGGAACCTTCATTACATCAAAAATCATAACCAAAAAATATTTTCCATTAAAACTGTACTTCCTTTCTGTAACTGCACTTCCTTTATGTGTATACGATATTAATACGGTAAAATTATTATAAAGTTCAAAGCGGCCTCAGCCATGTTTAAATTAATATCCATTTAATGTCCTCATTTTTTTTTCTTGTGAAGCACGCACGTGACCCAAAATATTTTGACAGAACTTAATTCTGGATTTCCAAAGACATTTTTGTTTTTATTCAAAAAATTATTTATTTTATAAGTTCCATTTTGTTTTGAAAATTAAGAGTGTACTGAGATGTATTATGAATGCGATTATGTGTCCATTTTACTTTTTTTTCATGCTGTTGGAAGATTAAATCTGTGGACTAAATTGTGTTGAATTTGGCAAAAATCAGTTCTTTAGGTGATTTGCTATTAGAATCAACAGATGAAATAAAGCCCCTCGGCAGTGTTATTGATCTTGCTCGTGCTTTTTCGTCGAAGCAGCATATTTTAACAAGCTTAAATGCATAGTAGTAAAACACCTTCATCATGGTCATAATATTTTTAGGCAATAAAAGAATCTCGCAAATATTTGCGATCGTAAATTAATTTTGAAAGAGAATTTTCTTGTAAAAATAAACTAAACTATAAAGTCTTTTCGGAAATGCACCGATTTCTATATTTAGCAACTTTACGTCCTTAGACGTAATTTGAAGGCCTAGCATGCATTTTCTCGAATACCTTAATAAAATACCCTTAAATAAAAGCATACCTTGAATAAAAGTAACAGAAATCCTCTTCAAAGGATAAATAAAAACCGCCCTTAATTAGAAGCCGCATTTGTTTTTTCGAAAGTATAAGTTGAAGTCGTAAATGGAAAAATACATTTTTACGAAAAAAAATAATAAGCTTTCAATTTCTCTGCCATAGTTATTCGCAATTTACGTCACAAACTATACAAATGTTTGCACATTGTTTCGTGTTTGTTTCTATTTTACTTGCAAAGCAATGGCTTATGAATGAAACAAAAGTTCTGTTACGAGCTTAGAAAATGTTTATGTTATTTTCCTTGTTGGATATTTTATTAAATATCAAAGAAGTTGTGAGTATTTTCTCCGTTGGGGCTTTGTGTTTTTTTGTCTGTTTGCTGTCCATAATAGTTGCGAACGTACTCATTTGAGAATTCATAATTACCAAAACCTTTTCTTCTGTTTGTATAATGCAGCTTGTTTTGACTCCTCCCACATTACCTAAGTTTTGTGGAAGAGAAGTTCGGAGAAGTGGTCGGATATTTGCATGAATACATGCATAAATAGGAAGAAGAAAACCATCTACATCTGGTAAATCAGTCGGGTATTTTTCTGGTCGGGTAATTGTCAGTTCAGGGAATTGTCCGTTTAGGGAAGTGTCCGTCGGGTATATTGCAGTCGGGTTTAATTCTGGCACGAATTTGCCTGGTCGGAAAAAAGTCAATCGAGTATGTCTGGTCGCGGAGTTGTCCATCGGAAACGTGTCCTTCGGATAAGTGTCTGTCGAAGACACGTCTGTCGGGTATGTGTTCGAATACCGTTTGATATCAGGAATTTACGAAAATTTTTTGATTGAAAATTACATCAATGTCTCATCTACGAACCCTGTGCTGAACAGCTTCCTTGATATCACCTGCTTTCATAATAAAAATTCTTTTAAAATTTGCCAGAAATATGCTAAAAGGTAGCTGATATTGACTTATTTCTTACAAACAAAAAGAGACGTTTTAGTACACCGGTGTTTGTGAGCTTGGTATATAGATTCTAATATACCTTATGAGAGAGAATTTTCGCGGAATGTTTTCATTCAAGAATTTTTTCAGGCAATTTTGCTGGCCTTTAATTTATGATTTTTATGGTAAAATCTTCAAATCCATTTTTATGGATTTGAGGGCGCCAAAGTTTCTTCTCTAAAAACGTAATGTTAGAAATTTCATTCTTTTTTTGTCTGTATGACGTATAAAAGGACCACAATGGAAATATTGTTTTAAAAAATAAATTTTTTAGTTGTCCTAGCCATCTCTTTGTAATAATATATTTAATTTTTCTTTCTTTGTTATTTATTTTTCAAAAGTGTATAACTATTATGGTAGAATAAAAGCTAACTAAATGTTTACGATGCCTGCTCTAAAGTTCTAAAGACCAACGATAGATCTCCAGTTTGACACACGTTGGTAAGAAAACCTCAAATTTAAATTGCTTGTGGTTTGTCCAAAATTTCTTACATTTAATGACCGGAATTGTCAAAAAAATGCATGAAAAACTATTATAATTTTTAAGGGTTTATAATTTTTTCAATCAAAATTTTTTGATTGTTTTATTGTTTTTTATTGTGGTTTGAACGTAAAAATTGCAAAAATATTTTACTGGTCCACAAAATACGATTGATTTTTAAATGGCTAAAATATGGTAGATAAACTAGATAAGATATAATATTGGAAAATGAAATTGTATTTTTGCAATTGTAAAGTCTATTTTCTCGTTGAAATAAAAGTAAGATCTGCTTTAGTAACCCAGCGTTGTTGTTCTTCTTTGTCAAAAAATAGATTGTGCTCTAAAATTTTAAAGCTTGAAAAACCAGTTAAAAGTTTTAACTGAAGTTTGACCCCTTGAAATAAGAAAACCTTGAACGTTCATTGAGTTGCTAGGGTTTGAATTTCTTCGATAAATTCGAAAATTATGGTGTCATATGAGCGATGTTGGAGAGCATTTATTCTGTTAGGTAGAGCTGGGATGTTTCTTGAATATGCAGGTAGTGTCTCTTTCTGTCCAAATAATTCAAGTAGGAATCATTTAGAAAAAATTCTATCGTTTTTTAACAAAGCTTTTTTTATGATTAGGTACCGTCATCATTGAACATGAAAATTCTTATGAGCAACCTTTTGTTATACGCTATGTATGAGGCTGAGAATGTACATTAGGTATTCAAATTAGTTATTTCACGACTCCCCATTTTGCTTGTATTATTTATTTTAAAATCATAAAATTATTTTACAAATATAAGAACATTGAAGCACTTTTATAAGCATATTTTATTAATAATATTTATATTATTTTTGACATATTCTAGTTTTTATTATTCTAAAAAGAGTATTCTTTAAAAACGTTTATTTTTGTGAACTTTCAGAATTTAATAAGAATTATTGTTATTTATAATGAAATATTTGTGAAATATTTATAATGAACACCACTTTTTGTGAAATATTTATCGGCATGTGGCTCAGAGGTAATCCAAAGCAACAAAATATTTTTGGTTTTTTGGTTTTTCCAAAAATAAAGTATAATAGTATAAACCCGTCTATAAATTAACGACAAATGCTGCAGGAACATACTGAACAGTCTGATTTAGAAAGTGATTTTTTAAAACAGGACAACGATTCACAGTTTCATACCGTTTTTGAACACTGTTCCAAAGTGAACAGGCTTTAAATAACAGAGAGTTAGTTCCGTACGTGAATGTCCTTGCTGGGGGAGTTTTAAAATGCATCTGTTTCTCAAAGATTAAAGTTAATCCTTCGCTTCAAATTTTCCCTAAATTAACTCTGGATCCAATCTATTAACCGACTTTTAAGTTTCAATCATTAGAAAATGGAGATGTTTTTTATAAATACCGATAGTTTTTTTCAATGGTAAGTAGTTCATCAAATCTTTATGTAAAGTTTTGATTGATCGTTCTAAGTGCATGTTTTTGTACCCTGTGGATCACATTGTAGTCAGTTTTCTTTCAAAGCATCCAGATTAAAGGGCAATATAAAAGATAACTTAAATCATAACTATGTACAAAAGTACGAGTTTATATAACACTCAAAAGCTTACGAATCCTAATCATGCAACTGAGCTTGTTATTGGTTTATTATTGGTTTGTTATTGGTTTGTACATACAACTTTCGAATATAAGTTGTAAAATTTAGTTTTTAATCCCAGGAAGCAGAACTTCTTTTTTTGCAACAATATTCTTATGAAATAAATCAACACTATTGAGGGCAATCTTTGCTCCTAAAACAACATTTGAAACTTTGCAGGCCTACGTGCCATAGAATTAAAAATAGAACCATTGTTGTAATCTAGCCATATCGTTGCCAATACGAAAGAGAATATTTTCTAAAGAAGTATGACAAACGTAAAGAGTATTGTCTTCTGCAAGGAATAATATTATAATCTAGTACGAAAAAGAACACATCGTTTATAAGAACATTAAACTGCAATCGGTAAACTGCAATCGTTGCTTAATGCAATCAGTTAATATGGCACAGTTGAGTGTGCTATGGAGTTAAGAAGACCAAGTAAAATATAATCACTTCCTTTTTTTAGTTGCATGATAACCTTGTAAACTTCCATTGAGCCTATATGGCTAAATTCAAATTGCTTGTTATGCTGAAAGTTTTTACGGAATACTTGGA
Organism: Euphysa ruthae; assembly: GCA_035046665.1. Classification (NCBI taxonomy): domain Eukaryota; kingdom Metazoa; phylum Cnidaria; class Hydrozoa; order Anthoathecata; family Corymorphidae; genus Euphysa; species Euphysa ruthae. The sequence goes on from JAUZNK010052964.1 coordinate 14,603, forward strand.
TGTAAATCAAAATCTGTTATCAAATGATGCAAAAGCTTTTTTGATACAGAACCATACACAGAAGTTAGCCACGGTCGAATATTTAGAGAATTAGTAATATTAACAAATTATACATTAAAAATATCTACGATACTTCTCTCATTCGAATCTTTATCTAAAAAGAAGAATTATTTTTTTGATGTGAAGAGGTTTACTTAGTAAAAATGGTTTACAGACTTTCTAGAAAGACTTTTTCACACTCCTTTATGACAACGCTACTAAAGAAATCTTTTTTTTTTTTGCAAAGGAGGTTTTTAACAAAGTTCCATTGTCTTTTGAAACCTGGATGTTTGTCAATTTTCCAGACCTGGATGTCTGTTTTCACGGATGCATGAATATTAAGAACATTCTTTAATATTAAACTGTAGGAAGAAAAATTTGATAAATTAGATAAAAAACTTTGGCTACGAAAATATTGATTAGAGTCAGGTGAAAGTTTTTTAAGTTCAGCTGTTTAAATTCTCGTTATTAAATCATTTTTTATATACGATGTTTAAATCAAAATATTCTAACCTATTGTCTCAAATGATTAAATAACTTTGAATATTTCAATTTAAACATCGTATAAATAAGATGATGACAATCACTTAAGCCCGTCTTTACAGAATGACATCAATAATTTCCTAATACCTGCATAATTTTTATTTGTGTTATTTTATTTTTCTTCTTAGCTAGTTTAAATAGCAGTTTCTTTCCGTCTACATTGACGATAACCGATGACAATTTCCCCGCAGTTGAATGAAAATAAGCAGCGTATTTGAAACAAAAAAAATTTTACATCGTGATTTTACAAAGAAAATAAAATTTTCGTTACAAATTGGAGCCGTAGAAATGGATAAATGATCCTACCGTATTTGCTAATTAATACGACGCATTCAAAAATATAGGTCAATATTATAAACTATATGCTGGAAATGTTTAATAGCTAGAACTCCGAAATAATATCTCAGATAAAAACATCTAAGCATAAATAATTACTTGACAAATTACATTAATGCAAAATATTAAATCAAAAGTTTGTAGTTATTATTTAATTTCATTAATAATATTTTATATA
>JAUZNK010052975.1:0-15694 GCA_035046665.1 Euphysa ruthae
CACAAAACCTATAAAATCTCTAGCATTGATCATTATAACTAACCTGATGATGGGAGCAGTTTGTCTCCCGAAACGTCATTCAACAAAAAATATAACTCATGACATGTTGTTTTAATTTTTCTATTATTTATTAAATGAGCTTATATTTACAAAAATGGAAATGAACAAATAATACGTGACTGAGCTTAAGTTCTTTATCTCTTCAGTAGTTATTTTTATTTTCAATAGTCCCTTATCTGCTCAATAGCTCTCCTACTTTGATTTAGGCTAATATTATTATTATTACTTATTGAAATATTTTAAATTTCTGTAAATTAAGTAAACATAATGTGAATTTTAATTTTGTAGTTTTGCTAACACCAGGAGACTATAATTTCACTTCCACCCCCGTGTCACGTTTTTTAAATTTTTTCTCAGATTTTTTGCATGATGTTTGATTTCAAGAAGGTCTACAAGGTGACAAAACCCTTTTTAAGTAATTTTTTTTAGCCTAAATTCTAGCCCGAACAGGTCAAATTTAAACTAAATTTCATTTTGTGTTTGGCAATGTTATTTCTTTTATTTGAAGATAATTTTCTTTCAAAAAACTAAAAAAAAATGTAAATTTACATTTAAATTTACATTTAAATTGATTTAAGTTTTAAATTTAAAATAATTTAATTTTTATTATATTTTTTCCTAAATGGTTTGTTTGAACTAATTTCCCATTATTTTTTGCAGTCCAAAGCTTGTTGGTAATTACAAATGCATTATTAGTTGGTTTAAAAATCGATTCCTTCAGGGCGTTAGCCATATCATGCGAGTTGGCCAAACGATCGTGGCAGCTTCCTGGCGTCAAAAGCAGATAAACATTTCCAACATTTCAATTGAATTAATGTTTGAATAAAACACTCTACAGAAGTAACATACACTTCTGACTCAAACAAAGGTCTCTCTTCATCTTAGTTGGCTTGTAACAGGAAACAAGAGAGAGTGAATTCTTCTGCAGTTGAGCTCATTTTTTTGTAGTTTTCACGCATGAGATATTTACATTGACTGCCCAGCAGATTATTTTCTCCACATAGTTAGGAATATCACTAAAGGAGATTCCTGTCTCCGAACTTTTTAGCGATAGCACGAGCGGTTAAATAGCTTCAAATACATCTAGGAGCATTAAAAGTGTTGCGATGTTTTTACTTAAGGTAGCTTGGATAAAACGAATAAGTGCTTTGCCTTCTTTTCTACCTTTAAAGCATGTACACACAGCTTGTAAATGTGATTTGTAACCTTAAAACGGTTGTAATGTGCACACAAGACACTTAGAGTTGTTGATGGTTGAAATTCATAAATCAATCAATCATAAAAGTCTGAAACTAATTCAAGATATTTTTTTTATTAAATGTCTACCATATAACCGTTGAAGTACATTTGTATCATTTTTCTACCACCTATGAAACAATCTCATTCCAGTTTAAAAGTCATATTTGGAACACACTCCCAAAATTTATTAAAACTGCTTTGCAAATCTTTAAATGTCACATTAAAGAGTGGAAAGAAGAAAATTGTGTAAATTTGTTTGTAATATTTCTTTAGTTGGATTATGTCAGTATTTATGAATCTTTCATAATTATTGTATATAACTATGTCTTATCCAATGTTAAATAAATTTATTGAATTGTACAGCTTTAAGTAGGCTCGTTCATGTGCTGTCTAATGAGTAGTACTCAGACAGACAAGGACAACTAAATCAACTTAACCGTAAATCTCAGCAGATTCTTGAAACAAATAAAGTGCCGATGTGCAGTATTTGAAAAACTTCCAAAGGTTAAGTAAAAATATATCTGTTTCCACAATTGTAGAAAAATCCTTTAAAACATTTTTAAAGCACAATGCGAGACTATGGCTAGCACAACCAACCTAGATACATGTAGGCACCATATCTTTGATATAAACATTTAAGCCTCCTTTTTTTCCCTGAGTTGTTGTATGCATATTATTAAATATTGGGCTTTTTTAAAAGGAGCGTTAGTATTTTGAAAGAAACCTTTTATTATTTGAAAAACATTAGGAGCAGAGAGGTTGGTACCAACAAGTTTACTCAATAGAATAATTCCGATAAATGGTCTTTTATTATTCCGTTTTGTTTGAACATGGCTAACTGATAACTAATAGCTAACTGTTCGCTTAAAGTAATCTCAGAAGTCTCATCAGAGAAGAAAGAAAAATCTCCTTTTCTAAGTGACTCGAGTAAAGGTGTTTTTACATGTTCATTATTAATATATAGTTAGTTCGTAACATATTATGGAAACATATTTTTTGCTTTTGCCGAACCAGGCAAAAGGTGCTTTTTTATACCTCTTGATTCATATGCTGCTATTAGCTCGACTAGACTTAAGAAATTGTGGGTATGTGCCCAGTTTTTCATCACAAAAAAATGAGTAATTATAAAGGATTTGTTAACAAAACAAGAATTTTTTGTTATCATTTTCCTGAAAATTACTCATACATTAGTATATCTCTTTGAAGTTTATCGACGGTTTGCTTATTCTTTAAAGCTGTTGTTTGTCTATTTGTACTTATGTGGTCATTTGCACGCTCAGTTGGGTGATCTGAAAATTTCCCAGGGGTTTTGATCAAGGCATGGTTACTTTTTTTACCTGGAGCAAAAGAGGTGCATACTTTACAAAACCAGCCTTGCTTTGATGATAAATAAAAGAAATTAGGGAACAAATTTTTATACCGTTTCACCGATTTCAAACGAACGTCATTTTGATTTACTTTTTCATTGCTAACCTTTCTTTTTTCCAAAACTGATTTAAAGACACGATTTCATCTTCATGTGTAGCCTTAATTAAGTTCAAATTCGATGTTGATTGTCCAGGATAATGTTCACTACCCACTGAATCAGTATTAGCTACAGTCTTTCCAAATAAAGAAGAACTATTCTTAGATTTCACATTAGCTTTTTTTTTCCATTATTCAAAGGCATGTTAATAAATTGATACTTCCATTTAAATCTGGAATCTGGAAAGATAATTGAAGAGAAGACGGGTTTACCCTAACAGATGTTGCAATCACCTTTTGTAATAAGCCAAACTGACGAAATCAAACTGCAAATGAAAGATTGGAGAAGGATTAACAAACAAACAAACAAATCAATGAGCATTTATTAAATATTTAGCATTTTAAATAATTAGTATTTTCTAGTTAATTTTTTCTTCTCTTTCAATTTGGAATTTTAACTCAATTGGGAATACAGTGTTATATGCATCTGTTATCAGGCTGACTAACACCCTGTTCATCTTGGAAAGTTTGAATAATAATAATATATTATATAATATGTAATAATATTATAATTAAAAATTGTTTTTTGCTGAATTATCCAGCATTATTTCTGTGCTATGTTTATTAAAGCGATAAAAAAGGTAGTCGGTAGTTTTTTTGCGGTTTAACTTCTCTGAATAATTAATTTAATCTTTGAATTCTGTTTTGCCTGAAATTATTTACTAATCAGGATAGTTTTTGTTAAAAGGTGGCTTAGTAACCTTAAGAATGAAAGTTTGAGTAAAAATTATATTATTGTTACTTGTAGATAAATTTTTTAATATACCAAACTTTCCAACTCTCCTCCGTAATGGTTTTAGTTTTTCAGCAAGTGTTGATGCGCTTGAAAAATTTAGATGACGTGCGATGGAAGCAGTCTTGGTGGAAACATTTTTAACATCTGTTATGCTAAATGCATTTAATTTTTTTTCTTTGTAATTTTCTTAGATCTTCTACAGCTTGATTTTGATGAGCTCTTCCCTGGTGGTGTTATGCAAAGTGCACATGATTCTGTTAATCCAGAGACAATTCAAATGAATATCATAGACAATGAATTTGATCAGCAAACCTATAGTGATAGTAGTTTATATGATGGAAGTCCAAATCAGAGTCTGCAGAGCATGTCACCATTTTCGTACCACCAATATTCCCCAGGAAGCGGTAGTGTTGATAGTGGTATACCAAACTCTATTGACATGTCATTACCAGATTCCCCTCAAGATCTTTCACCTCTCAGCACATTTTGTGATAATGGACTCTCAGTAAATCAGCCATCACACTTTAACAATGGAATGATATTTCAAAAGGAGTTAATAGATAAGTATATACGGGAGCAAGTTTCACATGTGTTGCACCAACAGCAATCAAAAGAATCATTGCAGTTGCAGCAGCAGATTCAGCAACAAAAATTGATTCTGCAACAAAAAAATTTGCAGGAAAAGAACAATATAAACATACAACAGCTTCATAAACAATCCCAGGTACAAATGCAAACTCTATTTAGTCAGCAAGGATTAACACAGTTACAGCAAAATCAGCAAACTCAATTACAGCAGCAAGAGCAACAAACACAGATTTTAAACCAACAACAACAAGCTATACAACTGCAAATGGAACAACAAATTCCACAGCAGCAACCACTGATAAGAGAACAGCAAACACTATCGCAACACACACAACAGTCACCTATACAGCCTATGCACAGTAATAATAACAAAAGCGAGAGCCCTCTTCTGAAGCTACTGACAAACAAAAAGAACAATTTAGTAAATGCTTTGCAAGGGAAAAAGGATAAATCAACTAAAAACACGAAGAGTAGCGCGTCGATAAAAGTGAATAAAAGAAAATTATCTGTTTCTAGTGTTGTTGACGAAAAAGAAGTTAAAGCCGAAGAAAGTTCTAACCTTACTATGTTGCTTTTGAAAAAACCACTAGTGAAACAACCAAACAATCATCAGCAAAAAATGGTAGTAAGTTAATAATATTCTTTTCTATATATCCTCTTGTCAGCTTTTTTAAAAGAGTTGTGAGCTTTTAAATGAAATTTTTTTGTTCAAGTTTAGAAATGTTATTCCTGGTTATTTGGGCTTGTTGCCAAACTTGCCAAAAATATATGTATTTTTTTTTTTTTGATCTTGAACCATAACATTGAAAAAAAAGTTTTGTTTTGATTGTAATCTTAACTTGGTTAAAGTTAACCAAAAGCGTTTATTAACTTTATGCACGTCATAGGCAAAATTTTAATGTATTGGCTACATATAGACCAGCTATTAAAAAAAAACAAAAAAAAAAACAAAAAAAAACTTTCTTTATACTGCTGGTGATAAATTTTGTTATATTAAATTGTAGAAGTTCAGTGAGGGTTCATTTTTTAGCTTATTTAAACCCTTGGCTTTTCAAACGAAAAAACAGTCATCTACCTATCTATAATCACACACCATACTCGATCTTAAAAAAAAAACGAAATAATAAAGTTAAATTTTGGAAGAATTGAATACAAATAAAAGTGTGTTATTGATATGTGCTATTGTTCCAGGCATACGTATAGTTAGTTAGTTACATTTATTTTTGGTTTGTCACCAGCTACATTTTTAACATTTATCGTGAATCTTAAAATACAAAAAAATGTGCATATGTGACAACTTAGATCCTCATTCAGTTTATATAAAGTGCAGATTTCACCATCTTGCTTTATGTTTTAAGTATCTAATTCCGATGTTCCCATGGCTAAAAATTTGATCCTTTGCCTCTAGGGTTGTGGAAGTCTTTCTGCTTTGGTAGTAAAAACCAGCATATTTTATAAGAACTATAACTTATAGTATGACAGTATTAAACTTGGTGAAAGCTGTTGTTACATGATGGCTTTCTTTTGGTGCCACCTGTAAAAGATGCAGAGAATGATATGTTATTTGTAGAAGCTTTAGATGATGTTATAGTGCAGAACCCAAATCCAGAGTTGGGAGGTTATTAAAGCATTTTGTTAAAGCTTGTAAAAGTTCTTGAAATATCGTTTTTTGAGGATGTTTTTTAGCCACAAGCACGCTATGTCTGTTGTTACAAAGCGACAAAAAAGACTTTGCCGCTGTCAATAGAGCAATGAACTTCACTATCTCCACTCTGGAAGCAATGGTGTGGGTGATCATCTCTTAATAAATATTTGGCTCTTGCCCGCAGGTCTCCTAAATTTCGTTACTGTTCTGATGTTGTTTTTTCATCACTGATCCTTAGATTTAAAATTTTTTTTAAATTTGTTGAAGATATGATTAGATTTTTAAAAAAGCAGAGAAGAAGTCAGCTACGAACGATCGATCAGTATGGGTTAAAAATAAACAATATTTCAAACAGAAACTTGAGTTACAGTAGCGTGTTAACTGACACAACGTTCTAAAATAATTTTTATTTTATTTAGATATGAAATCATATAGATTATTTTTATTATGTTAAAAAATTTGTTTAAAATTTGTCAATGTCGAATGTTCTTTGCACTTTCGTTTGGTTGGATATTTATGTAGTTTTGATGAAAGCCATCTCACTTTTTCTCTAAATCACAAATCAATTGCAATGTCATGATTGAAGTTCTCTATGTCTGCTCCATCTTTGCTTACCATTAGACAAGAATCGAGGTCTTCTCTATCAAGTCTATTACAAAATTTAGTTTTTACCCGAGCCATACGTAAAAATCTGCTCTCTGCCATAGTGTTTGTTAAAGGGATTATCAGGAGCATTTTGATGATTTGAAGGATATTTAAGGATGATTTTATAACATCATTACATGTAAACATTTTTTTTAAATATCAAGATTATTTTGGATAATTGGCTGTAATGTAACAAATTCAAATAAAATATTTTCCACATTTTTCAAAAGCAAATCTCTAAAATGACTTGCTACTTCTGATACAGTAAGTTCCTTGGAAATAGAAGCATCTGTGTCTGATGTCTGATGTGTCATCTGAGGCAAACCAATTAACATCAATTAATGCAGCGGCGTTTTTAAACACAAGAAGTTGAAAGATACTTAAAACAGAGATCGATGCTATCCAAAGATTTGTGTCATTGTACTGTTCCTGAATTAGCCAAAAATTCCTGCTGTGCAAACCAGACTTTTCTTAAAATTTGATAAATAAATAAATAAGTTAAAAATGAATTATCTTAATTATCTTTATTATAAATTAAATGTCTGTAAATTTCCCATGAAAAAATACTTTAATTGTCTACGTCATTAAACGTCTGTCAGATCAAAGCTTTTTGTTCATTTTTATCACGGATATATTTCACCTTGACTTTTTTTGACGTATTTGGTTTCAGAGTAAAAAGCGTCCCAGACAGAGAAAAAAGATCTTACTAAATTTTTTGATACAAGTAGTAAAGTTGTAACAAAAAGTTGTTTATCTTTTTGAACTGATAGGTATTCTCGAGGGCATCTTTAATAGCTAATTCCAAATGATGGTTAAAACAATGGACCACTTCTAACGACGTTGAATATTCTTTTAGCCATGCTTCTAATCCAGTAAAAATTTGTAAACATGTTTACAGATGTGCCATCGATATTAAGCCCTATCATTCATTAAATGAATTAATGCATTTTAACGATTCGTGTAAGATATTCAATAGGCTCGGAATATTTTTCAATACTTAAAGTATTTGACAGCTGCCATTCCTTCATGTAAATACTTACATATATATAAATACAATATACAATATATAAATTAACTCTTGTTCCATTCTTTTTTTCGTTCTTTTTTTGCTAGATAGGAGATCGTATTAAATTTCACTTTCTCATGATCTTTGTCACACATCGTAACATTGAACTGCTCAAAAAAATTTATTTTGACAACATGGTAAAAAAATGGCAAAATTTCCAGCAATTGAATTTGCTATTTTGTGAAAAGTTGATATTTCTGATTTGCAAACACGAATCGCGAATCGTTTGTTCCCTGGATTTACTGCACTTTTGGCAGTGACAGTTATGTGTTTTTTTCTTTTTTGTGTCAAATTTTTTATTTTAACATTTATTTTATTTTCCTTTTGAATTTTACACCAAAAAGTGTTGATTGAGTAAATTAAGTTTTGTATACACTAGTTAAGTTTTTGTTTGATAAAGCCTTGAACCATATTCAGGGTCTTTAAAATTTAACCTTCAATTCAGCTGAAATTCTTGATTATGCTATATAATTATTCCTGATGCTTCGTGTTTGTGCCAGTTTGAAATTAAATTTTTGAAAGTGTTTGAAATAGCGGGAAAAATGCCAGAACCATTTTTTTGAAAATTACGAGCCACTATGAGCTGTTTTTACGTCAACATTTATTTAGAGTTTTTATTTGGCACATGGGCCTATTTTTACGGCTTAAACATTTCAAAAGTTTTTAGATTTTAATTTAATTTCACAAAGACGCACAAACGGCGCATTTTTCAGCCTTAAAAATTTATATCTAACAGAAATTTTACCTAACTGGTTATAAATTTTATAAATTGTTTACGAACTTTTTAATTTTTTAGCATAATATTATAAAATTTTTCTTCTATATTTAGAATGGACTTGTAAAACAACCAGTTTATGAATCTCTGATGAACAAGGTGAACAACCAAGTTAGTTGCCAACCCCCAAATAAATTACCATTAAAACGCTTGCACTACGAATCAACTAATCACCCTACTAAAGTGAAAGTTCCCAGTTCAAAGAAGACAAGAGTAGAGCACGTTGTTATTGAAAAACGATACCGAATGAAGATCACTGATTCGTTGAATGAACTAAAAAGCATGTTACCTGGTACAGATGATTCTAAGGTATAGCTTTGTCAGTATCTTTTCAACCATATGGCCACTTTTTGAAAAGTCTCATTTTTATGTATTGAGCCCATGTATGATCAAGTTTGGTAAATAACAGTTGGTTCTGTCACTGCGGAAATCATCAAATATCATTTCAGCATTTGGTACGATTGGGCGAACGAATTGTCATTAATTAGTTTTGAATGACAGGTTTAATTTTAAATTTATTTGATTAACCCTTGTGGTGCTAAATGTTTTTTTAATCATTTTTTTAAGTTGGAAAATGGAAAATTAAGTTTTTTTTTTTTTGTTATATTTTGAAAACCACTTACCACTAGGAGTTCTTGAGAGATGAAAGACACAGTTAGTAACCAACTCCCAAATAACTTTTATTTTAAGTTATTTATTTATTTTATTTTTAATCAGAGCATTTATAAGTTCCCAGGCCTCAAACAACCGTTTTTTTTTTTTGATAAAAACATGTAGTAAAACCAGTACAAAAGCTAATGAATACAATACAATGTTATCTAACTAAATTACATAAGTGTTAAATACTTTTCTGTGATAAAAAACGAAAAACAGATAAACAAGAAAAAAATTTTAGATGCTTATATTGCACGAAAAACAGGCCAAAAGATTAAAATTGATATTTGGCACTAGTTTACATCAATTATCAAACTTTTCATATCACACCAGTTAAATCTAAAACAAAACTATTTATGGCGTCATCCGATGTTATTAGCAGTACACTGCAGAGCTTAGCAAACACCAGTTTAGTTTCTGACATAAACAGTTCAATTAGCTAGAGGATAGTCGTTAGCCTTGAATAGCAAGTTTTCTTGAATGTACGATAAATACACATGGTTCCTATATTACCATAAATAGGTTAAAGTTAGGACAAGTATCTAGCTATAAAAACTTCACTCTTACACTGCATTAAATGATTAGCTCATCTGCTGCACATGAGTTTTTACTTTTGGAAGTCAAAAGAGGAGAAAAAAAAGCACTTTTAATAATAATCTGTGACATGAACCAGGAAATAAAACCAGGCCTATGAAGTCTGATAGGCAGTAACCCATGTCAACTTCACCTAAGTTGCCAATACGATCGTTCTTATCCTGGTGGCATAGGAAAATCCTTGACTTTTATTTCTTTCTTTTTCTTTCTAATGACCTGATTTATTGTTATATATTTTCAAAGCCAAATATATCACTTTTATCAGGAATGTGTTTCAATGCATTTGTTTACATCAACTAAGTTACTAGGAGTATGACTGCAGTCGGCTGTGTTTGCCATATTTTTTTTGATAAAATTACCAAAACTGAATTGATATTTTTAACAATTTACAGACATAACATTAACTACGCAGCTGATTTTTATTATGCAATAGGAATGTGCTAATTTAGTCATTGTTGCCTTTCGACATAATTATGACTATGTAATTAAAAACAAATAAATATGTAGTTATCTTTGCAAATGATGGGAATCGTATTATGTTGCTTTTCCACCATTTGACGGGAATTGCACCACAAGGGTTAATCTTAGATTTTTAAATGAGTACGAGATATTTTGAATATTTATTTTAAAAAATAATTACAGTTTTTACAAATTAAATTACAACTGAAAAAGTTCAAAAAATTCATAAATGTTTTTTTGTGTTAAAAATTGAATAATTTTTGCAGGACTTCAGTTAATTCAGTTAACATTGTGCACAGTTTTCAATGAATGAAAAGTTGTTTAGACCTCTCTGGCTTGCCATAGGCTTGGGATTTTAAATTTTAAATTATGGTCGCATTGTAACTCATTGTCGCTTCATTGAATGCTTTTGTTTATTTTTATGATATAGTCAACGAAAAATGGAATTCTGCAGGCTGCTGTTGAGAAATTAAAAACTCTTACAAAGGAAAATCAATCCTTGAAACGCAAGAATGACAAACTTATGAAGCTCTTTAATGAATGTATGTTTATCATTGTATTTTTTTTTTTTACTGCCAGAAATGATTAGAATTTTCAACCACAACAGGCAGGCTCTATTTGACAAAATGCGATCATGAGAAGAATTTGTGCCTTTCGATAAGAGTTCTTATGATGGCAATTTTACTTGCTATATTTTTAGCAAAAATCTAAAAAATTTTTTATATTGATTTATTGTTGATTATTTATTGATTTATGGATATAATAATTAAATGAGATAAGTGAGAGGGGGATACATTATAAAAATTGCTGAGAAAATTTAATTGCCATTACTGTAATACCTAAGTGACCTTAACCATAAAAAAACAAGAGATGGTACTACCATGTGCTTTACCAGGCCCAGGCTTTTCATCGAATTGATGTATATATATATATATATATATATATGTATATATATATCTATATATATATATATATTTGATATAAATAAAATTTAGTGGAAGATTTTGGTTTTAGTTTGGTTTCAGAAAAAGTTTGATAGAGGAATGGTTTCGAAAGGGGGGAAGAAGTTAAAACGCATAAGAAATAAGCTCCTATTTAAAAGAATTGGAAATCAAAAATTCAAATTTTTCCATTGAAAATTTTAGAATGAGTATTAGAAAGTCTAAGATGAAGAAGAATGAAAGTATGCCTGTCATAAACACAGTTTTATTTTCATGATTTTTTATATTTTATGCCTTTAGTGCGCAAAGTTGGAATTATCCCAAACGCTACAGTAACATCTTCTGACAGTGAATCAAATATATCAGATGCAGGTTCTGTCAACAAAAAATGTGATGTCGTTGATCCTGAAATTAATCAAGATCATTATGTGTCTCCACTACTCAGACAAAGTGCCCGAGATGGTGCTAAATTTGTTTCATGTATGGCTCTATTCACATTTTTGTTTGTTAGTCCACTAAACTTACTATCTGGAAACAACCAAACCCCAGGTAAGTATTTGAGTTACATATCCTTATTTAAATGCATGTTAAATTTTTAATAATCTAAATTTAAGTTTTAATGCTTCATAGCTGGGATTCCTTTCTTGTTTATAACTGTGCTTGCAATTATGTTTTTCTGCAGAGGGTTGTGCAGAATACTTGCTATCTTTTCTCAGCTTGAAAATTCTTTCACACAGACTTTTTCAGAGAAAAATAACAAACAAAGAAATAAATATTGAATTTGCAGTTGATCAAGTAAAAGAATTGTGGGCTTCTGGTTAGGATCTAGTTTTTTCTTTTTAGAAATATCTATAAGAATTCTTTGTGCTCTTAATTACTAATCCTTTTTTTTTTTTTTAACATTTTTCTAGCTATTTAAGTGTTTTAAAATACTCTTTGTCAGCATTATACTTCGAGAAAGTTTGTTTTTCCTTCCCTATTACGGTTTGTTCAATTATCCTGCCTTCTAAAGTCATCGTAACGTTTTATTTAAGAAGTTGTAAAATTTTCTATTAAAAAAGGTTACTTAAAAATGTTTAGGTAGTAGATGCGTTTATTAAATTTATGGACGAAAGGGTTTAGCAAAAATGGGCCAAAAACGGTCAAGAACTTTCATTGGGGGGAGAGTCAGGAAGATTGCTTTATTGCCAATAAGTTATTTTAGCTGCAAAAATTTATTTCTGGTTTTATGGTCAAATGCCAAAGTAATGTTATAAAAATTTGATTTATTTATTTTCTCTGTCAGGTGTTCATTTCTCATCACGTCATTTACTAAATGTCAATGAACGAGATCAAAAAGCTAACTATTGGCTAGCTTCAAACTTGTTCAATATCGTGATTTCATTGTTTATATTGATGTTTATGCTTTTGCACGGCAATCCCAAATGTCCAAAGAACGCCAAGCGAATACAATGTTTCAACAGTCAAATGAGTAAGGCTCAAAAGAATTTAAATAAGGTTATTAATTTACACTTGTTTGTTTTGAAATAACGATTCAGCAGTCTCTTCCCCTTCTCTAAACAATCTGTGGTAATTCACCACTGCCTTAACTGACTCATAAAAACGTCAATCCTAATATGATATTGCTTTTCTTTTTTTTTTTTTTGCTATTTTCGTAATCAGACATCCGTTTAAGGAGCTTCTCACTGAAATTTTTTAAATTTTGACTATCAGTTCCCATCTATGTTAAAGGGATGTAGTTGATAAACACTTCAATAGTGATACAAGAGGTAGGGTTATCTTGCACTTAATATCTTGCATGCCATTTTTGAAAATTTTTATTTCAGCATGACTATGAAGATGCACGTGGCTTAATACGTATTGGATTGTTTGTGATAGGTAATAGTTGTCCAAAAACAGTTTATGGACAGCTAGCAAGTTTCATGTGGAAATGCATTTGTCACATATTATATCAACTTGGTGTGTTAACCACCTTGGAAGCAATTGGACGATCTATTCTCCCTTATAAGCTTTCATGTGCGAATGAGAGGAAGAATGTCCAGTTTACATCAACTCTTTCTGCTCAAGCTTATATCAAGCTTCATGAAATAACTATGAAAGGTTAATAATTTTATCCCAGAAATTACGATAAAATTTGACGTGAGAGTTGATATATTTTATTTTTGAGACATTCAATTCTACTGTTTATGGCTAAATAGAAGATGATGTTTAATTTTATCTCGTCATGTAACTGCTAAATGTTCTGCAGTCCTCAAAATTAGCCACAGCAAAAAACAATCGCTGCTGGGACTGCCACTCATTATAGCAGATTTTTTCCAAAACTTCATTTCTCTTTTTCAACACGTATTTAACAAACGTAAATTGAATTTAGTTCAAATTTATTCTAAAGCCAGAATTTTAAAACCTCATTTTAACCTATTTTCATTGTTATAATTTATTAAAACAATAACTTTTGTTTATTTGTCTCCTTGTAATAGCCAAAGAGAAATTTTGTTTACAATTGAGAGATTTAGATTTCAACCGTCGAGGCACTAAAATATATAAAATAAATATATATTTATAAATAAATATCAAGGAATTTTCAACCTCACATGAAATCTTACATTTTTTCAATGTTTATAAAAAAGTGCTGTTTTTGTTCAGTCCACTTGTAATTCAAATGTTCTTATTCTTGGAATTGTTCTGCTAAACTTTTAATCGGTTAGTTATAGAAACTTTGTAATATATATATATAGATTGGTTTTAAGTTTTATGTATAAAAATAACTTTCAATTTATTTTTGGAGGAATGCTCATGCCTTATCATGCACCTATGATTTTGCAATCCCACACCTTAACGCTAGTGCTGACAAATATTTTTAGTCAGAAATTTATTTGAAGAAATAGAATTGATTACCTGTGGCCTGTGGTAATATTTATATAATCACCTTTCCCATTTTTTTTTAGTCTGTTTGGTCTTTTCTAAAAAGGTTTTATTTTTATTACTGGTATTTAATGTAAGTTTTTTCAAGTTTAACGACTAGCATTTTAAATTTCCTTCTGGAAAATTACCTGTATCGTCTCGAAAGAATCTATTGTTTGGACCCCTTGTGTAGGAAAAGTGACCGGTCAGAGAAAAAACTATTGCACTGAAGGGTTAAATTTGTTATAAATTTATTAATACAATATAATACAATACAATACAGTACAATATGAGAATGATTACCATAAAAATGTTCAACTAAATCACTATCAGAAAGGTTTGTTATTGACCTTGATTCATTCAAACGTAATATGAAACAAAGTTGCATGAGACAATTTATTGATTGTTTATAAATTAATTTATAATAATTATTGTTACAATTGGTTAATGAATTTTCAACAGTTATGTAAGTATTTCTCAATTCTCAGCGTCACAATGTAAACAAGGCCTATGCTTTTCTTATGCTATATCTCTCTCATCAATTTGTGGCCATTTTTAAATGTTTATATACTTGTATAAACTTGTATGTTGTAATTTTTGTTGATGAATGAAGATTTAATTGCTGGCTTGCCTGCTTGCTTACATTTTTTCATTTTTTCCTGCTTTCAGATAAAAGTAGTTCTTATCTTGAAGTCGCGTGTTATATTATGAATGCAATTCATGCTGCAGAGGTTTCTGGGGATGAAGAGTTGCTATGTACTGCATATGCTACTGCAGTAGTTCATATGAGAGAAAAAGTTAGTTGGTTCTCTTATCTGCTGCAGGTGAGTAACACTTGTAAACTGCTTCTAATAATTATTCAGACCTCGCAAAACTTTGGTAAACAGCATTAGATAGAATTGAGCAATGATTGTTTTGGTGCCAAACTGTTTTTGAAGTGTTTTTTAGCTTGCTTCATAGTCAACATAGAAATTAATCATGTTTGTTTGAACATAATTCCCTGGATGAACTTAAAAAAAAATTTTTTTTTTTATTCATGAATTTAAAAAGACCAATAAATCTTTTGGGCTATTTAGTCACCTGCCAAAAAATCTTGTTTTTAAGTACCAGGCCTGAATATTTAATTTTTGTGCAAAAATTGTCTTCTTTTTAATGTTTTTATGTTTCTTCATGAAGTTATACCATCTTATCTTATCTGTTAATAATTTTTGCTTTTGTGTCAAAACATTTTAGTACTGGGCGTAAATACCAAGTTTCGAACTTTTATATAAATTTAAAGATTTTTAATTGATTGATTGATCTTCATAATTGGTCTTGATTTTTTTTGTTTGATTTTTAATGTGGTGACAATATTAGAATGAAAATAAAAATGTTACCAGGAAAAATTAATGCTTTTTGGGTTTTCTTAATTTTATTTTTGGAGCCACAGTGTCTGACTTAGACTTCTTTTGTACTATCCCTGCCTTAAAGGGTTTTTTTTTTAGTTTTAACTATTTATTTGTAACTATATACCAAGATTAAATATATGTTATTAATTACATGCGTATATAATTTTTTTTAGTACTATTTCACTGGCTGTGCACACCATGTATCATTATCCAGTAAAGAAGATCGTATTTTTGCTGTGGATTGGATATTTGAAAGTCGTGGGTATGGCTTCTTCTCAAGCGATCTTTGGGATATAAACAAGAAGCCTGTTTTACATCTTACTGGTACACTTATACTTTAGTTACCTTGCAATTTCTAAGATTCATTAGCCTTATTAAATTTTGTTGACTATAATTATCCTTTACATGATTAGATCTCAACAACTTGAAATCTTTATTTCAATCAGCTAACTAATTTTTAAGAAGGATTTAGGGATTAT
>JAUZNK010052986.1:0-15688 GCA_035046665.1 Euphysa ruthae
CGATCTATATTTGAATCCAAACAAATTTCTTTTTTCTAATTTTTCTCGGAAATTGATTGTAATATTTCTTCAATGTTTATTTGAAGTTAGAGGATTTTAGAAATTGTTTTTTGATCCATGTGGTCAGAATATCTATTTTATGTACAAAGTTCCAATTGTGATGAAATTTTTTATTTATTTTAAAATTATATTTTTTGTTACATACTGACTTAAGATTTACCACACCTAGCGCCCAACACTTACAATAATGGTCATATTATATGGGACTTTTATCAAATTTTAGCACAAATTGACATTTGACGCATGGTGCAAAAGTTATTTTTTGACCAAAATCACAAAAATTATTACAGGGCTCTCTTTTTCATCCCTTAGATCTAGCAGAGAATTTTTTTTTTACATTCCTAAGTTTTAAGTCTCTAAGTCTATTGGCCAAAAGATAAACTTAAAGTTCAATATACCAAGGGCAGTGTATCCATATTTTAACTGCTTGAGGTATTTTTTTTTTAAATCATTAAGATGTCTTAATGGCTTACAAGTCACATAATATTTTGAAAATGATTGTAGGCCAAAAAAGGGGTCAAATTTTTCCTGAAAACTTGTTCTTTTTTTCCAAAAAATTAAGTGCTTGTTCTGGTGAAGTTATAGGAAATGATTTCGAAATTTGAAATTTTTCAAAAATAAATTTTTAGAAAATTTTTTTGAAAGTGATTTCCAACAGTTCATTTATTGCCCCATGTTTTGGCTTTTTTGTTTTTTTGTTTGAATTATTTTTATTACAGTTAGTTTCAGATGACTTGGTCGTGGAATTAATTGACAGTAATCTATCCAAACCTGAATGCAAAAATGGTTTTCTTTTGGATGGATTTCCAAGAACAATACCGCAAGCAGAAAAAGTAAGCAAAAATAAAAATACTTTATTAGACTTCTAGAAAGAGTTCTATGAATTTATCTATGCTTGTCCTTCTGCCTGTTTGTTATTCTGTACTTTCACCATACCTCCAAAATTTGCTATTTTTAAAAAATTTGGTTTAAAAAGTTATGATAGAAAGTTAGTTGCAGTTTTATTTTAGCAAAAAAAATTTTTGTTATTTGGCAAGCGCAAATTTTCTCAAATATGGTTTGGGCCATTTTTAAAAAATTTTTTGCATAAAATTGAAGTGCCATTTTGAGAGTAACTTTTCATACAAATGGCTACCTGCCAAAAATTAGTCATTTTTGGTTTGAAAAATTTTTTTTGAAATTTTCTAGAAATCTGTTTACTAAATTATTTCTATGAACTTAAAGGACCCTAGAGAGCATTTTATTTTTTTTATTTTTAATTTTTTTCAAAAACTCTATACTTTAACTATTAGGCCAAAAAATGGAATAAATAAAACCATATCATTATTATTTTTTATATAATGTATGTAGTCGTAACAGCAACCAAATAGCCACTTGGAAAACACTTTTTTACAGGGTCCCAAAATGACAATTTTTTCACCCAAATTTCTTTATATGCATCTACTTAAAATTAAAGGGTATCCATTGTTGGAATTGTGGTCCATTACTATTGAAGTTTTGCATGATATTAAAGAATCATTTCACTTCTGATAATCTACAAGCTTTCTTCCTTTACTGTTGTGTATTAACTGTTACGCTATCCATTGATGGAATAAAGTATGTTAGTGTGTATTAACTATTACGTATTGATTTAATAAATTACGTTAGTAAAGATTATTTATCTGGTTAAAGGTAACCAATCAAATTGAGAGCCTCCACGTAGGCTGTAGTTTTTAAATGTATGTTTACTTATAAACTCACCAATATTTTTTTGTTTTACTACAAAAAGGATGGTAATGAACTTTTTATTTCAGAATTGCTGTTAACAAAGATACATTAGCTATACAATAGAAAACAAAAAAAAAAAACAAAATAAACATTAAGATAAAAACAAATGGTGGCAAAGATAGGCACAAAAATTTTCTGTCACAACAGTATTTCCACTGCACAAAAGCAGTTTAAGCCGAAGCATATTAATAAATATTTAAAAGGCAGTTTTTTACAGAATTATAATCTATATTTATTAGGTCTGCGAACTATATCCAGAGAGAATTTTTGCCATGGTAGATCTTCTCAAGGGTTTATCTAGCCTTTGTTGGTTGTTGCATTGCGGGATTTTTTTATTTTCAGAAATAATTTATATTTTTATTTTTTTTAATGGAGCTGAATGCTAAAGATTTAAAGAACCTTTGAAATATACGGTGTTAGGAAATAATTGTTTTCTTATCAATTTTAAAAGAAAGTTTGCCTCTATATCAAGTCAATGAATTTCAGACTGTTTTTATTTTTCTCTTAGATGAGTTGCTTATAAAACGAGTAAGGATTTGGATTAGTGTCTAAACTTGTTTTTACGTTTTAGTTAGATGAGTTACTTGAAAAACGAAAATCACCGTTAGATAAAGTTATTGAATTTCATATTGATGAGGATAAGTTGGTTCAGAGAATTGCTGGAAGGTAATTAAGGTTTTTCATTTGTGCACCTTTGCATTCACTTTTTTTTGTAAACTTTAAACAACAACAGTATTTTCGTTTTATTGCCAACATAAAACAACTGCATTATTTTGATTTTACTGCCAAATTTAAGCAGCTGCAGTATTTTGGTTTTATTGCCAACATTTATTGCGAACATTAAATACAGTATTTTGATTTCATTACCAGAATTAAACAATTACAGTATTTTTGTTTCATTGTAAACATTAAACATATGACATATAAGGTTGTGTTTTAAGTAGGCGATGTCTACGATTTACTTCGTCTCTAGCAACTACGAAGCTTACTTCAATTTTCACCTCATCGTTAATTATTCATGAACTGCCATTCTTGTCAAAAACCTTAAAAATTGCAATATAATCACTTTGCTTTGTTTATATTTTGGTGTATAATTTACAAGCATTTCTAATCATTTAAAACTTGATATCTTAAATGTTGGTTATGAAGATAGCAACTGTGGGATTGTTAAATGTAAAAGCGACTTTATAAAAAAAAAAAAAAAAAAAGTTATTTTTCATAATGTTAGAAAACGTTTTATAATAATAAGGTAAAAAATATTATTTTGCTGACACAGAAAAGAGAATTTTGGTTTTACTAAATTACTTTAAATTTTTATTTGTGGATTGTTATAAAAATTTTTATAATCTTATTGAGATGCAACAGTAAGGCACTTTTTTTTTGATTTTTGTTTAAATATTTTGAATTTATTTTTACCTATTTGTAATTACTCTACTATCCTGATTAAATTTGTTTTGTTACTGTTTCAGATGACTTTTTAATTAATGCTATTCATAGTGTTTTTTTTTTAAGTGCTTGTCTTTTACTTTGAAGTCATTCACGAAAAGAATAATAATAGAATCGATCAAAAATACAGCACGAGAGATAATTTCCTATTCAAAAATAGGTCAAATAATTGATATATTGATAATTGATAATGGTATAGAAATTTAAGAGTTCAGATAAAAAAATTCCTTAAAAAACCTTGTAATCAAAGCAAAATTTATTTTTTGTTACCAGCGTGTTTAATGGAGTTCTGAAAACTCAGCACAGAAAACTCTTGCGGTGATGGACCATTTTTCCCTCGTTCGAACATATCCAGGATGTTCTCTCTTAACAGATAGGGTAGTCATGATAGCAGCGCATTTGGAATCATCTAAAAATATAAGAAGAACTACCATTGAAGAAGGAAAATACTGCTGTAGAAATATTAAATCCAAAAATTTACTTCTTGAAATTGCCCTTACGATTCAAAAATAAATTTCCCTCTCTAGGCCGACTACAGAGAGAATCTGGGTATATTGCCTTGTAATTCAACCACTATCTCTGCTAATATATTTTAATATACCATAATTTTTTGCGGAAGAGAATTTTGTGGATTTGGTAAAAAGTAGTTAATCTACAAAATGCGCACTTGAGGCCTTTTCCTGCAGAAATTTCTTTTAAGGGGACGACAAGGTTAAAACACAAGTAAGACATAACGTTCCTGTTCTTTATAGAGTTTTGTTACTGCAGAAACATTTCCCTACCAACAGTGTCATATTCAAAAGATTTTAAATAACTCTAATCAAAATAGGAATTAGTAAAGTACTAAATACAAAAAAATCCCCCTCGAACTATAACTCAATCTACAAAGTTTTACTAACGCAGTAATTACAGGGTTGAAGAAATAAAACCCAGGGATAAAATTTGAGAACCCTCCGAAAAATTAAATGAAATTGCAATTTTTAAATAAAATTTTAAATTTTACACATTTTTTACAAAAAAAAAAACGTTAAACAAAAATATTCAATATGCGATTCTTCTTATACCATTTCCATATAGTATGAATATTCATTTTATACTTCTATTGTACTACTTATTCAACATAACAAATTGTCCCACTAGATTTTACCAAAATGGCGGTATGGAAGAAGGGTGAACTAAAATGTTGTAGTACCACTGAGTGAGCAATATATAGTTAAAAGTCTATTATTTTCAACTTACAGATCTCAGTTTGTGTATATATATATAGATTCGCTTTTTATACCTCATCAAGGAAACAGATCATTTTAAATATCCTATAAATTAAATACCATTATGTAAATCAAAACCACTTACTTACTGACCTGAAAAGTGCCTGGTATGATATGTTTTTTTTAACGAACGTAACTTTGCGATTTAATTGCATTTGTGACCTAATAATTATTATTTGCTCTTTAAGTATTATGTAGAACTTTAAAATGTTTTGTGTTCACGAAACGAGCTAAAAGGTTTTGTAATCCCTGAGACTGTGAGTGTAACTCTTGCTTCATTTATGTACTTATTATTTATTAATTAATTATTATTACTTGTTAATGCTTATTATTATGTACTTATTAAGTATTGATCATTAGGTGTTATTTACACCAAGCGAATTTTTTGTGATTTTAATGTAAATGGTAAGTATATTATTATTATATAAGAAAAAGTGTGAAATGGCTCATAAATTTAGTGGCTTGATCGCAAATAATTTAAAATATTTAAGTTTTTAAATTTTAAAACGTTTAATATTCTAGGAAGTATCCTTTTATTTATATTCTATGGTTTAATGAGGAATGGAAGTACACATACTACACATTAGTACACAAGTGCACATTTAAATGTGACTCAGTACTTAGTGTAAAGTTTACCATGCCAATTTATCAAAATTGAGTTTCTGAATCTTTTTTTTTTTTAATTTTTTAATTTTTGAAAATAATATAATATAAATATAATATAATAAAATAAATAAATTATTTGCCTCTGCTTTTATCAAACTTTTTCTTTTCCCAAATTACTGAAATAAATTTATTTCGGTTTTTTTATTTAATTTAAATCAAAGTAAGTCTTATATTTTGAAGAAATGACTATTCAAAACATTTTTTCAACTTATTTCTCAACATGTTTGGCAAATGTTATTTATTATTGTGTTAATGAAGTTTTAAAATATTATGTATGAACTCAAGAGAAGAACACGTGGTTTCACTGATTTCTTCACTAAAAATTCTTGCTTTTCAAAAAATTTTCTTTTTTTGAATTACTGTCTGTTTAAAAGTTTAAGCTCCTTATGGCACGTTATATTTAATGTAAAACCATTAATTCTCAATCGGTTTAAATGGATTGGTGATTCTTTTAATCTAAAAAGGTTTATTTTTTAGCACAATTGATATTTTATGGCCTTCTTTCATTAAATTGTTGCTTACTCGTTTTCTTTAATATATCTTTTAAATGATTTCAAGTAATGAAAATTTAATTTAAAAATAAATGGTAATATGAGATTATAATTTTTTTTGATGAAACGGCCATTCATCAAGAATGTAGTAAAAATAATTCAACTGGTATAGTTTTTTGTGATAAGTGGTGGGAGTAACAAGGAAGATTTAGAGAACATTAGGAGACACTTATCGGCTCCTTTGCGGTTTGCAACCATGTCCCGGAATTATAAAAAGTCACTGTTGCCCCTCCCTCCCCTCTCAATTTAACCACCTTAAATCTTAGTCCCTGTTTTTATTGGACTGCTTTTAAAGCATCTGCCCTTTTGTACTGTTGTGACACCTAGAAGGTAATCTCAACAAATGGGGTTTCGAGCGGGAAAAATGCTTAATGATGTTAAACACCTTAGTCAGGGCACACAAAGTATAATAATTGATTCTGATGCATTTATATCGATTAGTATTTAGCAGTCTAGGGATAGGATTCTAGGTTGGCTCTGGGCCTGCTTATTTTTTGTCAATCTCTCGAAATTAGACACGAAACATGCCAAAGTTTCTGATTTTAAGAAATACTCTTGTATAATACTAAAAATTATGTGGAGAGATAATATCTGCCCTTGGTTAAATATCAGCTCAACTGATATCTGTGGAAAGAATAATGTCTACTAATTCTGCAATACGCTATTCAGTTATTCACAAAAGAGATAAATAAGGCTTTTGATGGTTGTTGTGAGATAAGATAGAAGGAGCATCTGATTATGATATAAACGGAAATACAGTTATCTGCTAGGATATGGGGCAGTGCTAATGCTCTTCACGGTTTTGACCAGCATTTTTGGGAATCTGAGACAGGTTATGTCATTTTTTCCGGAATTAGTTATGGTGATTACTACCACAGCAGAAAGTGAACCTGGACCAAAGCCATCCCCAAGAGAAGATAGAGAGTTTATCGACTGTTTTATAGACCATTGCCTACATAAAATGACCTGAGAATATAGCTATACCCAAAGGGGCCTATGAATCCTAGAGCAGTTCAACTGTTTAGTGGCAGATAAGGATTGTAATAAAGAAGACATGTTCTTCTTTAGTGCAATAAAGGTAAACCATTCCAAAAAAAGGATATGATAGAACCTTAATATACATTAAAATGATTTTTCTAAAGAACTAATACAAGGTTTTATTTTAGATTATTTCATATGAAGAGTGGTCGGTCTTACCACGATGTTTTTAACTCACCTAAAGAACACATGAAGGATGACGTAAGTAGCTAATTTATTTATAAACTATTCTATTTTGAAGACATCAAACTGTTTCAAGAACTCGAATTTGGAAAGGAGCTTTTAAAATCACTGGTGTATGTTTTGTTTTCATACAACACTGAAATTTACTTAATTTTATCTGCTATATTGTTTGTCATGGTTTGTATGTGTTATTATTTTTATTGCTGGAGCTAATTTGGCAGTAACGCGAAAAATTCTCTATAGTAAGGTAGCTTTTTTTTTTTGCGGATTCGGCAGAAACTCGTGCCTAATTTTGTCTCGTCTTCTCATTTCTTTATTAATAATAATTGAACAGTAGAGTATAATTCAATTGAGAGAATAGTTACGAAATTAAAACCAAATCAAAATTAATTTTATTACTGTCGACAGAGAATTTTATTTCAACATTAAAAAAAAGAATTTCATTCGAATTTTTTTAAGCATCCATTTTTTAAATATAATTCGAATGTAAAATAATTCGAATGTAAAAAAGTTAATATTTAGTTACGTGTCTTAACAAAACTGTTAAGTTGATTTTAAATTTGAATATATTTTAAATGAAAACATTATTTTTTATTTCGCTATATACGATATAAGAATACTATTACATAAATATATATAATTAAAAAGATGTAAAACGCATGTCATGAGTTATAAAATTTTAAGTGGCGACGTTTCAGGAGTTATACTGCTTCTATCATCAGGGTAGTTACAATTAAAAAAATTTTCGGTTTTTATAGGAATAACGCAGGCTCGAAATCAAGTGTTTTTGAAAGGTGTTAATTAGTTTATTAGTGACTTTACGGATGTAGATTTTTGCGGACTGACAAGGAATGTTTATATCGTTGGTAACCAGATATCGGGAAGAGTATACGAAATTCGATTTATATGATTAGGTTCTTTGACGGAGTAGATAGATTCTTTAATTTTGCGAGAGACAAGGCGAGGTTCGGAGTCGATGATCGATAAATCAATATATGGATTTATATTATTGATAAAATTTTTTTTAGGTATTTCTCTGAGTATACTCGAGAATCTGTCCGTTTTTTACGTTTCTTGTTTGTGCATTTTGTGAAAGTTGTAGTATGATTTCTTAATCTTACCATAGGACATTTTCTAAATTAGAATTTTTTTTTTTTTGCCTATAATTTTGTCAAAATTATTTTTATCTGAACCTTGATATGCCTAAAAAGTTTACTTAGTTGAATTTTGGAGTTAAGAAATAATATTTCTGATAATATTTCTGATAGTTTTGGTATGTCAGCCATTTTGAGAATTCCATTGACCCCAGGCTCAAAAAAAATGGTAAAAATTTGATCCAAAAATTGAATCTAGGTTTATCTCACGCGGTTGGATGCTGTTACAATTTTTTTTTTTGAGGTTAAAGTAAACTCGTTTTTAAACACAAGTTAGTTGTCAAGTTCCAAGAAATAGTCAAATTTTAGCACCAGGGCAATGACCTGGACAAATATGGTTAAAATAAAGATTTTATGAAGAAATGAATCCTGTTATAATTTTGTATAATGTTAGAAGCCCAGGTCGTAATCGAAAATAAGCTAAGGCCAAAAAATAGAATATTTACAGTCAATGTATTAAAAATAAATGAAGACAAAGTGCTTTTGTTGAAAATACCAACAAATCGAATAAGGTGCACATTGATACGAAACGTTTTATGCAACAATTTTTTTATGAAATAAAATCTAGGCAGTTTGCCATTATCCTGCAGAATGCAGAATGGAATATTTATTTCGATTTGCTATTCATTGCACATTTTTAACGAGGGAAGATCTTGGCAGATCTTGGGCGTCAACTTTTTCGAAATTTTCGAAAAATATCAATCTTAATCTATCGAAAAATTAACCTAAAAAAAAAAAAAAAAAAACTCAACATTTTTTTCCTATGGCACTCCCTGGGTTGTTCCGAATCTCTCAAGAAAGTTTTAAGAGTCATAGCCCTCCCCAGTACAGAGGAGAAGTGGCACATACATACAAACACTTTCATTTATAAATAGAGGCTAATAGTTTCATGAATTTCTTGAAATCATAGTTTGATAAAATAAGAGTTTGTAAAAAAAAATTTTTAAAGTTTGTAATTCGTTTTTCTGACTTTGAAATGAACACATCGTGGCGGTAGAATTTGATGAATACAGGAAAAAAAGATCTATAAATGTAAATGGAATTTTCATATCTATACTCATTATACTAAAGATGTTTTTAAGAGGAAAATGAAGTTTATGGCGAATAACACTTTGTAGATATCTGGCGTATTACCAAAGAAGAAGCTGATGATAGAAACTTTTTGTAATCCTATAAAAAATGATTTGTTCTTTGAGGGCTTTAAAAACGAGTAAACGCATTCAATACGTTTACGTATACGTATTCAAATAATAAGAAAGCGTGAATTTTTCGGAAGCCTTAGATTATGCTGTTGATAAACGAAAATTTTTTTATATTAAAGAATGAAGGAAAATTAAGAGTAAAGTAAGTCTTTGCCAAATTTTCCTAACTTCGTTGCGTAGATGTACAATAAACACAAATATATGTCCTAATCGAAACGTTAAACTTGTTCCATAGATGTAAGATAACCACTAATGGCGTGATGCCAGGACATACAAATATAATCACAAAGCTCCATTATAGTAAGATGGGATGCGCCAATAAAAATTTTAAAAACTACATGCAAATACTACAACCGCATCCAGTCTTTAACCTTACTGGAAGAGGATAGTTAAATTTCATTTAGAAAGTTATTCCAAGGAAGGTAGGGTTTAAAAAGAAGAGCGTTTGTGCCGTACCTTAACCAGGTTAATTTTGGCGGATTTTGGCATTTTCCTCGAAATTAGATCCGGGTGAAAATTTCATAAACTGGACTGTCCGTGAAATTAAATCCGCGCGAATCATCAAAATTTTTTTTGAAAAATGAAAACAATATGAGGTAATGTGGATGATTTTTCTAATGAATATTAATGACTTCCACATCGTTTAGACTTCTTTAGTACATCACTACGTTTAAAGATATCACGGATGTTTCTAGATTTTACAGGAGTTGCATTCTGCGTCACTGAATGGGAAAAAATCTATCGCTGGAATTAATAACATTTTTAAGTTCAAATATATAAACTCTCTTCATTACAAAAATGTTTTTGATTTAAATAGAAATCAATTTAAAAGAATTATTCATAAACATAATTATAAATATATAAAAATATAAATATAATTAAAATAATAAATTTGTTACAACTAAAATAATTTATTCTAAATTAATATGAAAAACTGCATTGTATTTTTTTATTTGGTTAATTTTAGAAAATATACTTATCTTAAACAGCTAACTTTAGTTGCTGCAATTAATGGTCTAGGTGTTGACGTTTTATTGCTGCTGGTGTCATGGCTATTTAGAAGTACAAATGTCCCAAAGATTTCTTCATTTTCTGGCTCGACTTAGAACTCCTTGACCAACTCCTCGTGCTTTTCTATAGAAATGATAACCTCTAACAGCTGCAGAATATTCGAAGGTTGTAAGTGTGTGATAATGTTGTACATGACTTCCATTCGTGCTGCACAGTCAATTTTTAGCCAAAACAAAAATCTCATCGAATTGTTTTTATTGCACTCGAATTCATTTATTCAAAGATCATTCCAAAAAACAAAAGAATAATGTGATTATAAATAAATTTTCGAATCATTCTCAAACAACTTGTTAGTGAGAAAGAAAATGTTGCTCGTACGATTGCTAACAAAACAAAAAACTTTAAAGTAGAAAAAATTGAGAATAGGGAGCAACTTGCAGATAGTGGTGAGTTCTTAGTCTCCTTAGTTTTTAAAGTTTCCATGTTTTTGAACTGCGCTAATAACTCTATAAGTGATGTTTCTTTTCTTTCGAACGATTTTCATTAAAATGTTTCAGCTCAGCATTTCCTATTTGAGGAAACTGGTCTTGGAATAATCGATCACACTGCTGTAGTAGAATCTGTGTGACATGTCAAGAGTTCTCGAAAACCATATGCAAAATATAGTGGTGCAATAAGATGTCAAATTGGAAAGTTGCTGTCTAAATGGGTGATGCAGCTGTACGCAAATTTTGAAATAAATTTAGCAAATAAAATGAATGCACGTGGTTTTTTGAAGAAATTTAAACATAGCCTAAAGATTGCCAATAAGAAAGAATGTCATCTGCAATGCAGCCCAACAACGAGAAAGACCCGACAACCGTTGGACCTTACTATAAACAGTTGGGCCAAGTCTTTCATGGAAGAAAAGCTTGCTCAATGGTTTGCATCACAAATTCGTCAAGGCCTAGATTCAAATAAAGATATCGAAGATATAGAGATCAAGGCACCATTGAGTGCACTTAAATCATTGCATGCTGAATGACTGAAAGATCTCTATAATGAGCTTACGAGTTCCGAAGGCAGGAAAGTTATTAATAATGGCAGGAAGGCATCCGGTATCTTGGATGCAATAGACATACATGGACACAAAAAAACACCACTTGATCCGTTTTCTCTATCTTCATCGTCACCATACCGGACTTTTTTTGATGGTTAATTACCGTCTATTAGCCAAGTAATATTTCTCCTCCTGGTTCTAAACTGGTATTTGCTGTGTTCTGGGGAGGTTTCTTTCAAGTAAAAAAGGCTTTAAAAAGACTAAAATTGTAAAAACTAAAAAAGACTTCAATTCAATAAGACAAAATTTAAGTCAATAAATATCGGACTAGTAGAATTTTCTCTCAAATTTAGTTTTATTTCGCGTTTGTAGTGTCATAATTTGTAGGTTAAACTTTTGAGAATTATTTCGTTCAATTAAATTATTTAATTCAAATGAGATGTAGATCTTACTTTTATTTTCTTGATGCATATATTTTACATTGAAAATTGAAATCATGCCTGCTAAGTCAGGGTGCAAATTGAGAATTATGTCATGCTTCTTAATAATTCAGAGGGACAATTAAATTTTCTATTCATATTTTTAGTTAACTGGTGAACCGCTAACTCGACGTTCAGATGACAACGAAGCTACTTTGCGCAAACGTCTTGCAGCATACAATAACTCTACGTCACCATTAGTAGCATATTACAAGAAAAAAGGATTGCATTCACGTGTTGTTGCTGACCGGCCAATGGATACAGTATTTGCAAACATTGCTGCACTTTTTGATGCTGCGAGAGCTAAACGCATTTGAACCAAATACATTACGATGATGAATATGCGGGATTAAATGAAGAATTTTTGATGCCACCATAAGAGCTAAACCTAAATAAGTTACTACATTTTTAAAAATTAAATGACCTTTTTTTAAAGAACAACTTGATTTTGTTTTTTGTCTTCTTTGCTTCTTGGTATGTGTGATCATTTGAGATTATAACTTAATGACTTCCCCTTAAACTATTCTCTCAGAATTTTTTTTTCATATGGGTAGTACACGTTGAAAGTTTATATTTTTCGGTTCTGAGCGCATATAAGCCTGATTATGGTCTCTTTAGGTCATCAAAAGGTTATGTTTTTTAAGTTTAAGTCTTTAAAAGTCTGCTGTACATTTCTTGTTAAAGATCTTGCATAAAGCTGAAGAACCTAGGATCTTTTTCTTAAATAGAAATTATTTTTTGATAATGTTAAAACCATATTTGATTTCGGAAAGTTATAATTTGTCAACAGTAAATTTAATTATGAAAATCTCACCGACCTCAGGTCATGTTTATGTTTCGTTAGTTTCAATTCTGCAAAAAAATTTTTCAGATTCAACGGAAGTTTTTTATTTTGAGTATCGGGTATTAAATTTCTTTTTTAGTTATTAACCAGTGATTACAAATTTCTATTTTTCGTCATTTAGATCAAGGTTATAATTCTTCCGCTAAATCAGTGCTTCCACTATATTTTCGCGTGTATTTTTTTTTTACATGGAATCTCCTAAATACTCATTTCAATTTGATAATCTGCTTATTTTATCATCGTTTGTCGAGCGACTTTCCTATGACGCAATATTTGTTTAACTTCCGATTTTATTTTTAATTGTAAGTTTCGATATTAAATAAGCAAAGTATTGGGTTCTTGCTGTTTTGAAAGGATTTATTTTTATTTCAATAAAGCCAAATCTGAGGCGCATGTTTCTTTTACTAATATAACATTTTGCTAAGAAAAACCTCTGTCACTCGGATATTTTTGTCATGTGTTTTACTTTATACATAAACTATTTTTATGTTCTTATTGTTATATTTTGTCGTTTTAATTAATTTTCCTAATCTTGTCAGTTGTTTCGTTATCTTGATCTACGTGCTTCTCTATTCATATCACTCCCTCTTTTGTCTTTATCTCTGAAATATACAAGCAATGAGCTAGCTCGAGTTCATTTACGTCATAGATTCAATATGAGTCAGTGAATGAATGAGTCATCTGACGTATCAAAAAATGGACGAATGAATGAATGACAAAAATGTTTTCCTTTACTCATATTCTTCTTCGGTATCTTACTGTCTGTTATTAGGATCGTCTTCATATATCATTTTCTTCATGTTAGTTTCTAACCTGACATAGAGCCTGCTGAATAGCAGAGAGCGAATTTTTAGTTTCTATTTACAATGTAAATGCAATGTATAATAGTAAAGAAAGACGATAAGTGATTATCAAATAAATCATATGAAATATATTTGAGTATTTTTGTGATCAAATTTTATAATGTAACTATTATCTAACGGTTAATTTTTAATCGAAAGCATGTTTTCAAATGATTCTAACTTTTCTGAAACCATTCTTCGTAAGAAATTTCCACAAGTTTCTGCTAATGGCTTCGTGATGCTCTTTGGGCTTAACAACTACGAATATGGTTACTCCAAGGTGATTCTGTCTGTTGAACCGTGTCCTGTTTTGTCTATTTTTCTTTTACATAAAACTGCTCAATATTTGTTTCGGTGATTTCGTGTGACATTCGGTCTTTAAAATAACAAATTGGCGATTTCAGGCTTTTAAAATTTTTTTTTGTGTACCGGTACCAAAATTTTTTAGATTAATTCAAGAGACTATATAATTTATGTTATGGTCATGCCACCTCTCTAAAATTATGGTTATGAGAATGGAGATTGTTTCGTGGGTGAAGCGATCTTTTTATGATAAAAATAATTTTTTTTCTTCAGAGAAAAAAATTGTTTCTTTTTATTTCAACTGGTATGGTAAATTTAACCACCAACTTAAGAATAATGTATTTTTGGCTCGTGGAAAGCAAACAGAGCTTTCTGAATTTACCTTTGTCTAAAAGTCCATTTCATACCTAACCTTTTATTAATTTTTTTTGAAATTTTACGCTATATGATAAAATGTCGATTTAGGATTTTGAAAAAGTTTGTTTTATTTTTTTGGAAATTAATTATGGTTCTTTTAGGCCAAAAGCCAACATTTTTTCGAAATTCGTCAAATTTTATTTTTGCTGAGGTTGAAGTAGAGCCATATAGAAAATTTTTTAGTCCATTTGTCCACCTGCTGAAATTTTACGTTCATTGCCAAGGATGTCAATGTATCGTTCCCATTGCGCAGGATGTCACGTTCCCATGGTCCAGGCGCAAAAACGCTTTAGTTTTTCCCATTTTTTAAAAAAATTTACTCTTCAATTTTGAAGAAATTTAGTGTAATTTTTTTTTTGATGGTTTGAATATGAATGAATAATTTTTGATGGTTTGAATATGAATTTGAATATTGGTGATCTTAAATATTTTTTCTGGGCATTATGTTTCAGAAACCTGGACCCTGTTATAGTTATTTAGTTTATGTTATAATAAATCTATTTCAATAGCTCTGGTGATAATAGCTACTTTAAATTTTTTAATAAATTTAGAATAATGGCGCCAAAAAAAACAAGAAAGAAATCTATCGGCAACAGCAATTCGCACAATGTAATTCAAAAGGTGGAACAACAGCAGGAACTCATAAATAATGTAGCTGTGATGATTCGTCAGATGGATTTCGAAGAGAAGCTTGAATACATTAAAGATGATTTAGCTAAAATTGATGAAGAAAAAATTCCTCATCTGAGAGGTTTTTCAGAACGTGTAACGAAATATAAACAGGTTTGCACTGCAGCTGATTTAGAGGGAAAAGAGATGGTAAGTTGCGCAATCAGAAGACGTATACGTGGTATCGACGAGGAATTCCGGACTGGTGACGGTGATCAAACACCTGTGAGTGATCTATGGGAGATGCAACGTTTGAAGTGTTTATGGGCTAGTGGTTTAGATTAGGAGCCACAGAACAACTACCCGACATCAAAATGGATGTCGACTTTAGCTGCAGGTGATTACGAAAGAATGTGCGATATGTTAAAAAGTACAAATGACATAAAGCAACTCATTGAAAGGCGTGAGAGTCTGCTAAATGTGTCTGCCATTTTTCATGTAGTTAAAGGTGCTATGTTGATGGAGAAATGCGTTAAATTTCCTGCCTTTTACACTTTTGTCGACCACTCAAAACCCCCTAAACACATTCAATGTCTACTTAAATTATTAGAGCATGGTGCTAATGTCAATGCAAAGGTCTAGGGATGTGACGCTGAGGTCAAAGGTATACCTGCCAGAGAGCTTGTCTTTCCAACCAACAGCGTGCCGCTTCTTCAGAAACACCAGCAGCCTTCGCAGGCTTTTTTACAGCTGCAAAACCCTTCCAGTAGCCTCGAGGACTGTAGTAGGTGAGTGAGAGATGCTTCTCA
>JAUZNK010052997.1:0-15688 GCA_035046665.1 Euphysa ruthae
ATTTTATTCCACAGATGAGGGCCACGAAATGGTATAGAAAATTCTTCGTACTTTGTATTAATCGATGGTTCTACTAACAAATGACGTCTTAGAATATATTTTGGAAGCATTGGCCTTATTTATAGACCAAAATGGGTTGTTATTTTCCCGATATACGATTTCTATTTCTAGAAAAGCAATTTATTTCAGGCCAAACTTGAGCACAGCTGTAAAGTCTGGTCGCAATAAAAATGCTTTAACGTCAGAAAGCTTTGAAAAGCTATGTCAATCGTTTGAAAGTAGCATGGATCGTGTAATAACTGCAGGTGTTTTATTGGTCAAGCAATAACTAAAGCTATTAAGTCAAGATTCTACATTCCACCATTGCTTTTTGGAGTAGAACTAAATTACAATTTTGGATCGAAATGTATAAAAAATGAAGTATTTAAGAGAGGATTTTGAGTAATTGTGGAAGAAGCACACTCAAGCAGTCTGTAATGGCTAACAAAAACAGCAATTTTGAAGTATTTTTCAATGAAAAAATGTTAACACCGATAAACTACCGCTTTGAGAGCAGCCAGAAACATTGTGAGTAGGGAGTGTTGCGTCGGAAACTAGATGGAAATTATTTCAAAGCTTTAAAAAAACAACATGTGCAATTCAATCCATTCAATTGTGAAGACTCCAAGGTATATTTACGAGTACAGTTGCTGAAGATAACGATGATATGAACTGTGATCAAGTAGAACCAGTTGATGCAGGTATCCAAAGTAGTCTTGATAATATTGAAGCAAGCAAAGCCGTTCTTAAAAGTTCGAAAATGTTAAAACTCTCGCCTCATTACTGTCAGCTATTAGCTTATTTATTGATAGAGTCCATGTAGATCCAACTGCTTTATTCCAAAGGCTTACAAGCACTTTTTTTTATAAGCAACCCGACTTTTGACATCCTAGTAAAGTTGCTTAAAAATTGCCTTAAAAATCACACGGAAGTTGCTTAAGAGTTATATAACATAATAACTTTTTTTTTAGTACATTCGATACCTTTTTTTACTGATTGGTTATGAAGTAAAAAAAAAATCTATCCACTCAATATCTGTCTGTAGGTCTAGAATGTTTCCATTGTGATCATATTTGTTAAAAAAGAAATGAAAAGACGAATTTGTTTACCAAAAATTCATAAGCATTCTATTTGAATGCATATTCAAATCGTTCGATATTCAAAAGATACGATCTATCTTATTAGGTTCGGCTTACATTGAGTAACCATGAATATTGGACTTTTTTTCCTTAATATAAATTAAAATAAATAACTTATTCAAAACAATTAAAGTTCAAAAATTCATTTTTTGCTTACATAAAAACTTGTTCATAGGAAAGTTTATTAAAAATTTTAATGTTTTTCCTCGGGTTGCTTATAAAAAAAAATACTTGTATTATGCTGATTGACAGAAAAGAAGACCTAATAATTTGCTTTGATTATGAATTGACTCCAAAGCATACATCGTTTCATAGCCAGTAATGATGACACAGTCTATGTTCTTGATAGAGGATGCTTATTGCACAGAGTATTTTGTAACTTAGCTGCCACATACTGTGCATATACAGCAAGAAAATACGGAAATCATATGTTTTTTATTTATGATGTCTTCATATTATCTACTAAAGACCACGAGTATCAACGGAGAAATAAAAATTTTGTCGACATTATTTTGAAACTGTGGACAGAAGTCAACCGCAAACAATTGTCGAACGACAATAATAAAACAACGTTAATCATTGTAAAAAAAGTTGAGAAATAAAGATCATAATATGTGATGCTGATCGAACTATTGCAGCAAAAGGATTGAGCTAGCTCAAAAAGGAAGATGCACTACGGTAGTTTCTGACGACACTATCATTTTTGTTATGTCATTTCACATGTAGTATGAATCAATGGGAAACATTTTAACACGTCATGAAACTTAAAAGTACCTAAAAATGTAGAGATAAAAAGTATCGAAGTAATTGCACAAGACTACTTCATTAAATTAAGGAAAACCTGTTGTTTATTCATGCCTGGGGTGGTTGTGATACAACCTTAGCTGCCTATGGTCAAGGGAAGACAGCAGTATTGAAGTGGAATCAAATCACAGTTTTGCTCAGGATGTTTGCTTGCTCAGTCTTCAAAGATCTTTATGCTATGAAAAACCAAGTATCTAACGCTGGTATACAAGCAACTACTAAATTATATAGTCACTTTGGTTATTTTTTAGGTGAAACCAATCAAAAAGTCTTCCTTGCACTTATGAGAAAACATAAATATATGAAGATGGTTAAAATACCAAAAAAGGGTATTCAACCAGAACAACTACAACCTACCACGCATTCAGGGTTCATTTTTAAGTTTTGCAATGAACTGGTGTTCTTGTGGAAGGAATGAAATGGGGATGGAGAAAAGATA
This sequence comes from Euphysa ruthae, assembly GCA_035046665.1. NCBI lineage: Eukaryota > Metazoa > Cnidaria > Hydrozoa > Anthoathecata > Corymorphidae > Euphysa > Euphysa ruthae. The sequence goes on from JAUZNK010052997.1 coordinate 2,422, forward strand.
ACGAGGTTTTGGTGCCTACAAAGACAGATAAGGAAACAGCACCCGCAAACATCCTCAAAATCATAAGATGCAACTGTATTACTACCACCAAGAATCTGTATGGAAAACTCTGCCAATGTAGACGTCAATACAGCATAACATGCATGACCACTTGTGAACAGTGTCATGAACAAGAGTGCATAAATTCGATGAAAAGTGATGACGACTGATGACGGTGACGAAAACAAGAGCGGTAACAATGGTAGTGAAGATGAAGGCAATATTTTCGAAAAATTACTTGACTATTAAATTTTTTGTTTTTCTTTTTCATTATAATTCGGTTATAATTATTTCTGATAAGTTTTGTTTTAATCTATCTTTTATCATGAATATTTTATTATACTATTTTCGGCATTTTTTCACAAATTGCTTATTTTTTACAAAACTAAATCAAGATAAAAAATAATTTTTAAATTTTTTATGAAAAAAACTGACGACGCCAACATAAAATATGAATAAATATGCATAATTGAAACTAGTTTTCATTGGTTTCAGTTATTTTAAATTTTAATGAAACTAACCGATCTCAGGTTGACGAATATTTTGACAGTTGACCCACCATTTTTTTTCCTTTTTACAAAAACAGTCATTTAGGCAGGTTGTCCAAATATTTGAAAACTTTTTTTCCTCAAAAGCGATTTTGGTGGATTTTCAGTATGTTGAAGAAGATGAAATTGCTCTTCTAACGGTACCAAATTTATCTTTATCCAAGTTTTGTCCAGGTATGGCCAATTTTGAGGCTACTTTGACTAGATTATAGGGCAATAATCGTATAAATTCACTGAGTTTAATATTTTCACTGCCATTCAATGACGTCAGTCGAAAATTATGTCAAAAGCCCAATTTCCATAAATTTTCAAATATTCTACCAAAACTATTTGAAATTCCCGTAAAATTTTAGTTCTTGAAAATATAATAATCTCACCATCCCATTGGAAACCTACGGTATTAAATATTCCCGCTTTTGAAACTGCACTATGTGTTCAAACCCACTCTAGAGTGAAAATTTCTATTTCCGATTTTATGCTAACATCATCCAGATCTTCTTCCGAATTAAACAAAATGTTCATAATAGAACAAAATCCTTCAATCAGGAATTAAAACTGCTCTCTAAGTATTCTGTTTATCTTGATAAAGTATTTAAAGGTTCATTTTATTTAGCGATATTTTTGCAATGACGTAACTAATATAAAATCTTTAGTAAATTCCATTAGATCGAAACCTTGCTTGTTAGTCGGATAATTTTTTAAACCATTTATGTAATATTTATAAAGCGCTTTTGTTTGTCATCTAATTTTAAAACATTTCCGTTGCCTGATATTGCCCTCATTCACGTGACAAAATTAGATGAAGGGTATAAAATAGAATAGAGCTTGCTTGTGTTCATTAAGTTCAGTAGACTGCATCAACAGATGATAAACTAAATGCATATATATTTATACAAACTCATACTTTTTTAAACTTTGATGAACAAAAGTAAAAACTGTAAGTTCTTCAAAATTATAGTCATTATAAAGCATTATTTTGGTTACTTTCCTCCAACTAAAGTTTTCAAAGTTAAAAAGATTAAAAAAAAAAAAAAAAAGCAAAAAATCGGAATACAGTGAACGTCTTCATTATTGGGTTTCAAATGCTTGCTATCAAGACAAAATTTGTTTACATATATTTCTTTTTAATTGTTAGCGTGAATATCTGTTTGTCATCAAAATTGATATATGGCAAAAGCAGACGATTTTTCTAGACGATTTATTATTTAAAGGAGGATACAAATCGAAAAAAGTAGTTATGAGTGATATGATATTTAGAGATAAAAAGTGATGAAAGTTACATTTAGCATGCGTATATGGCCTACTTAAATTCACGGCCTGATAATCTGCATTTCATTTTACTACACCTTGCATGTTAAAAAATACAAATTTTAAGAAACATGAGGCTGAAACATGAAACTGAAACGTGAGGCAACAATTAATAAACAATCAAGAAAGGTGAACATGCTTTAAAAAGTTTAAAAAAATATAGCCTTTCACTTAGCAGAGAACATAAACACCAAAAATTCGTTTAAAAGAAGAAATAATAATTGTTTCAAGAAGGATTTTTAAGATATTTGCAGCTCGACAACATTGAGGCATTTTCTTATAAAAAAAAAGTTTTTTATTCATTTCTTTTTTCTATTTGGTGTTTTTAAAATGTCTTTACTCCACCTGCTATAGAAGAATCTGTTGAAGCTGTTTGTTTGTTGTCAAAAATATACTTGTTAGTAGCTGCTTTATATGATTAGTGTATTTACGTCCAAGGGCTTGATGTTCAACACAAGTGAAATATTCATATGACATAGTGCAGTGCCTAGTACAGCATGCTTAGATACAGTGCTTGAATTTACAACTGACTGGTTGATATTCTCAAACCAACAATCTAACACAGCAAAACCATTGCATATATAGTTTCTTAGATCGATGTTCGATAATATCAACCCTCTCTTTGATAAACCATTCAAATAGATATTATTAGGATTGTCGTTCGCCAGTTCAACAACAGTTTTTCAAAAAAATTTTTAAGTTTTTTTAGAAATATACCCAGGTATATGAGCGGAAACTTGTCTATTGTCATCGGATAACTGGATACTTTCTGTTGTTTATATTGTATTTTGAACATATGACAGTAATTCTTGGATATTTTCTTCATTTACAACTATCATCAAATTAAACTATCATCAAATATATTTTTTTTTTTTTCAAAAACTTTTGATTTTAAAAATTCTCTCTGAATAAAGAACATCCTTCAATCCTTTCATTTTCATAATTTTAATAACTCTACCATTACGAAAATATTGTCGTATTGACATTGGTGACCCTTATCAACTTATCAACTCGTGTATCATAAGTAACTTCAAGAAGAGATATATTGTCTGCAACCATTCTTAAAATATGAAACATGATTATCATATTGCAAACAGGAATAACCAGTTGGTGACATTAATTCATATTCTTAGATGTAAAATCAGTATTAGTGTCATTAATTAAAATCGTTCATCTTCTCTAAATACTCTGTTGAATGGAGATTTACAAGGTAAAGTTTTTGATAAATTTAGCGATTCCACCGAGTTGTCATTACTATTTTTACTAGTCCGATAAAAAATGGTGGGAGTGGGTTTTAGCTTCTTTATTAAGCAATATCGTTTACTTTGTTCACCTTTACGCAGATATTTGTTTTCAAAATGTTTAACGCATTATGTCATTATGTTTTAGTTAATCGAAATTAAAGACTGATGATCGTAAACTTAAGAATCTGCTAGCAGGAAGTGATAGGCGCATACATCAGATGTTTTTATACCACTAGTGAAAAAATATTTTAAACGAAGTTTTTTTGTATCAAAAACATTATCAAATACTTGAAGGATCACGGTAAGGTTAGTTTCGCGATCTTTTAAAACAACTTATGCCCAAAATTATAAAAAATGAAAAATATTGAAATATTTATAAAAATATTTATTGTGCAAGAAACTATTGAAGCTGTTTAAGAATATCTAAATTTAAATCTCCAGTTATAACATACCATTTTTAAGTCTGTTATATTTCTTTTAATATACCAATACATATACTAAATAAATACCGAGAATATATCACGAATATATTTGTGCTAGCCTATACTCTGCCTTTTAATTAATAAATTCTAAAAATTTATTAATAGAAAAATAAGCTGAAAAAAGGAGCTTCTTTTAACTGCTGCATTAGCAGCAGGGCAGGTCATTGTCCCTCAAGCTTGCGAAAAAGCAGATTTTTCAAAACGTCTTAACTTCATTAATTTGATGAACTAAGACTTAAAGGGACCATAGAATTTAGAAACTGTTCATAAAACAGATTCTAGATTAGATCAATCTGCATTGAGTGTCTACAGTTCCATCAAGTATTGGTTAGAGCGTGGTGCTAATAAATCAAAGCTCATTCTAGGCTTAGCTTCATACGGACGCTCATTTAAGTTGAGCCATAAATGTAATTGGGGAATTGGTTCAAGCATTTCGTATGGAGCTAAGGCTGGAGTATTTACTATTCAACAAGGCTTTCTAGCTTACTTTAAAATAAAAAAATAATAAAAAATGGAAACCTAGAGTATCTATATCAAAGAGCATTGTAAACGCACCCTTTGGATCGAATGGTTTACATTTCATTAGGTGCGATGATGAAGAAATTTTTAAAGTTCAAAGTGGAAAACATTAAGAAAATATCTTAAATTGGTGGATTTATGTTCTGGACTTTAGATTTATATGTTTTTAAAGTTATGTGTAGAAGTACAACATGTTTCTTAATGAAAGCTGCCACTGCGACAGCAGAGGATGATCAAAACTTCACTCTTGCTTCTTGCCAACCCATAACTGGTGACTTTTGCGTGACTATCAGTGTGACAGGAGTACCCTGTCATACTGTGTAATCAGAGTCTCCAATATCAGGTGTAGGAAAATTTGAACTAAAAACAACTAAAAAAGAATTGATGAGGACATAAGTATCGAAAACGACAATAGAAAAAAGAACAACAGTAACAAAACTAACAGCATAAACATCCACACCAATATTGACTAAAAAAGGAACAACCAAGATTTCACAACAAATATCAACGTTAGAACAAAATATGACAACATCAGAGCCAACAGCAGCAACAAATGAAAAAACTTTGATGACATCACGATCAAAATCGACTTAGGAATCAAAAATATATAAAGTAGTTTATATTGAAATAACTGTCATGTTGAGCCAATTAATTTTTCCATTCTTTACCCCTATTCTTAAAAATCAAACTTTGAATTAAAATCTCTGCTTTACCAGAGTTAAGGAACAACAAATTTCTACAAAACATCTAAAAAACTTTTGAAGCAACGAAAATGAGTATTGGCAAACCCAAATCGCCTTACAGTATTCAACTAACCAATTAAGCCTTGTGTAATTGAAATTTGAAAGCACGTTAGCCTTTGTGCAGGTGGGCTTAGAAGGTTGCATTTCAACTCGAGGTTGTACACCATCCTACTTTTGACAGAGTGTATGTACAAATTTCAAAACTTGTAATAATATTCTACTACTTTTAATTCATAAATATTTTAAAAATAAAAAAATTTATTTTAGATATTGTTATAAATAAATAAAATTTTTAGAAATGAAAATTATTTAAGCAAAAGCTTATTTCTGATTTTATCTTATGTTTGAAATGGTGAATGGCATCAAGAAATAATAAAAATCATTTTTAATGGTTAATCTGTCACTACAGATATTAAGTTACAAAGTTAATACTTTGATGAAGTTGTATATGCTCAGTCAATAGAAAAAACTTTTTTCTGTTGACTATGGTAATTTATACTAATTTTGGAATTACATTGGTTTCGTCAAACTACGTAGTTTTAAACTTTTTTCCTCAAAAACTCAACAAAAATAAATAAATATCAAAGAAGTGGTGAAGTGATGGTATTTCTTAACTGGTTTTGTGTGCTGTTCCCATTGAAGGAAATACAAATTGGGTATAAAAATTATACATAATTTCATAGAAGAACGAAAACGTTCAAAGGTTTCAACCATAATTGATAGATCTAAAATCGATTATATGGCATCAATGTATTCTAAAGATGCTGAGAAAGAAAAACCGCGAAAACCAGGTGACGTTTTAATTAAATTAAACGTTGTTTTGTTAAAAAAGTTAGAATTTAAATTTTGAAAATAATATTAAAACGAATTATTAGGAGATTAGTAACTATTTAATAATAATTAATACGCGATAAGAAAACCCGGATTGAAGTACTCGAAACTATGATACAAAATGTTCTGAAACAATATTAAGGTTCAAACTTTATAATGCAATTCAAACTATTTGTCGATTGGCTATGTCTCAAAAAAAAAACTGAGAGTTTACTAAGAAAAAGATATTTTTCTAATAATATTGATTAAGTACAAGTCTTTGAGATATAAGTTTTGGGAAAATGAAAAATTTGCGATGATGCTTTAAAAAACAACAAATGTTCTCTTTTTTGTTAGATATTTCCAACCGTTTTGTTACAGGATGGACTTAAGTGATTGATTAAAGGTTACAGAAATCTCTTTAAGAAAATTATCAATCAACAAACCATTTTTTGACTTAAAATTACAACATCGAGCCGTACAGAGCCGTTTCAAAATATATTTCATAAATAAAATTTATGTGAAACATAATAAAGCTTTAGAAAAAGATAAGATGTTCAAGAAAAAAAGTTTTTGCTAAAATATAACATACAAGTATGAACATAGTTAAAAACTATATTGAAAAATGAAACTTTATTACTAGTTAATATTCAGGAAATCGATTTTTTTTTCTTTTAAAAGCCTAAGGCTGAACTATTGTGGACCAAAGTAAACCATGGTATAAAATTCATCACACTTTATTTGAATATAGGGTGTATGAGAAATAACCCACTTAATAAATTTTTACCACCAGCTTTTTTGCTTAATAATGAAATTTGTAAGCCTCCGGACCTTCAAGTAACTGCCATAATACCCCAAAGTTTGCGTAGGTTTCGTAAATTGACGTAGCCGTTACACTCATTAGTTACAGCCTCTACTAAAGTCATTAGAATAATACGTATACATAGCCAGACGTAAGCACCATTTTTAAAAATTGCTGTGTTTAATCGCATGAAGTCGTACGCCCTCTAAATAAACTTATTTGAAATTGTTTACTTTTTCTGATGAAAAGTCAAATTGCGTTATATTAACTTGAAAAACACATTTATCGTCTGTTTCATAGTTTTTTTGATTTAGATTTTGAATTAATGGTATGATAATTAATATATATACCACCAATCAGATTTTTTGATCGATTACTAAATGTTTTACCTTTCTGTAAAACAAGAAGAAACGAAGAATAAAAATATGTATAAGATATAGAAAAGATGGAAATACTTAAAAAAAATCTGACGTATCTCAAATATAAATAATGTTAAAAATACTAGATTTAATTTTTCAAGAAAAATATGAGTACTTTTAACAACACTAAAAACGGTATAACCCCAACAGCAAAAGCTGTTAAAATTAAAAATGCTTTTGACTCTTTGACATTATCAAAATGAATCATGTCTAATGTTTCTTCACGTGGCAAATTTGTAAAAGATTCCACATCTTCTTTCCAAGTAAAATAATCATTTTCAACAGCGCATTTCCAAAAATCGTTAATTATTTTGTTCTGGTATAGTGGCCTTACTGCAATCAAGTTAACTTCAATATAGGAAGGAAGATGACTCACAACCTGCAAAGGATGATTACCATATCTTATTTCATTGTGGTACCAAGCAGCAACGTCCGAATTTACAAAACAAGCTTCTGCCGTTCCATTTCGAACAAGTTCGAATACGTCCTGGTAACTTGATGCATTCAGTATATCGAAACGACCTTCAATTGCAAAGATTTGCTCGTACGAGTCTTTAAAAACCGCAATTTTATAGTCTTTTAATACGAATTCACCGGTAATTGTCTCAACTAAAAGTGAGGTAAAGGTTGAGTAGAAAATAATGCCAAGAAATACGTATAAAATAGATAAAAATCGTCCTGACATTGTTTTTGGGGTGATATCTCCATAACCAACAGTTGTTATGGTTACGAAAGACCACCAAATACCATCAAACAATCCGCGAAACTCAGTTTCATCTGGTTTTATGAATCGCTCAATAACATAAACCGTCAATCCAACGATTACTATAAGTAGTCCAACTACTACAAACAATATCATACTGCGTAAAAAACCTTGAATAACCTTATAATCCATCATAATTCTTTTGCGTGAGACAATAACTGAAACTTTGTTTCTGATTACCAGTTCGTAAATCACAGAAACATCAGATTTCGTTAAATTTTTTTTGTACTTTGGAAAAAAATGTGGACACCAAAGTTTCGTTGGATCAGATTTTTCGTTATTAAATTTTGCTTCAAAATCAATCCAGTTTTTTATTGGGGTTTCGTACCCTAGAATATTTGTGTAATTGTTTTGACTTTTAAAGCAATAGCTTTTTTCCAAGTTGTTAAATACCATTGGTATCATACCATCCAGGTTGCCATTGTTCATGAAAATATATGGTTTTAACTCCCAATAAACCACATTATACATTGATTTAGCTTCAAACAGAGCGAGGTAAAGGACAAATTCAAAAATAAGGATTGTTTTCCTGATAATCATATTTCTAAAAACATCGAGTAATTGTCTTTTAAGAATCTTATACATTACAATAAAAATTGAAAATTTTTAATGTGTTCCAATGGCTATAGAGTAAATTGAATGCAAAGGTTAGAAGTGTAACTTATGCGCAAATCCCAGCTACGGTTTACAATTTATGAACAAAAAAAACTTTTGCAAACAAGAATAAAAAGTCCATATTTATAAATGTTTCTATCGTCTTAACATTAGCAAGGAATTCTTAGTTTCCGCTAAGGCTAATATTTCAATCAATTTACATTACTTCCCAAAACTTTGAAGGATTTTTTAAAACGTAAATAACAGCTCGAATCTAAAAAGTATGACGAAGAGCTATTTTATTTCTGCTTTAATATTTCACGAAATTGTGATTTAGATTACTCAATAAAAGTTTCTCAAAATTTTATTCTCTACCTAATCAAACATATTTAAGCATAAAAAAGATTGAAGAATGTATAAAATCTGGTCTTCATTTTTGATATTCATTAATAAAATAAATAATAAAGTTTAAAAGTAACTAAGTATATTTTACCAAGTATGTTGTAATTAATTCCAATATATGGTTTCCGTTTATACTGATGTTTATATAAAACACTTTGTAAAATATTCAAGTCATACTTTTTCTAATCTCATTGTGGTCGGAAAAGTTTTTCAAACCACAATCCAAAATCATTATATCAAATCATCGATTGTTATAAATTATGAATTGATAACTGTGACATACGGACAAAACTTTATTATTAATTTAAATTGTAATGGAAAAATAATAATAAATTATTTATTATAAAAGTAATAAAATATATATTAATCTTATATTTATGCTGTAGATATTATGGACACATAAATTTGTAAAAAAATAAAAAATAAATAAAATGAAAAGCTTTTAAAAGCAGTATCTTTATAAAATATGAATTTAACAGTCTTAAATTTTCTCTCTTCAAATCATTTTCATTTTATAATGAAAACTGGAAATTAGCGATTTTCTGTACTTGTTAGAATTTTACTTCAAAATAGTAGTTAATAAAATGATATAGTTTAACATCAATTTAAATTAAACGTTTCAACCAATATTAGAAAGAAAATCAAATCGACCAAAACTAGTCATGTTCAAATAGATTACATAAAGTCTTAACCGCAACACAATTAAATTAAGCTAAAGTTAGATACAATTGTATTGCCTGGATTTCACATAAACGAGATGATAACTATGTTATATTTCATTGTGGTACCACGCAGCAATACATGGGTTTACAAAGTAGGCGCCGCTATTCCATTTCGAACGAGTTCGAATACATCCTGATGCCGCTACAATATCAAAATGACCTTCAAATACAAATATTTCTTCATTCGATTTATTGAAGAATGAAAATTTATTTTACCAGTTATTGTTTCAAAAGAAAGGGGGAAAAAGTTGAGTGGAAGATAATGCCAAAGCATATCCATAAGATGGAAAGTTATCGAGCTGATATTGTTTATGTGGTTACAACAAAAAATATCATACGGCGTAAAAGCTCTTTATTAACCTTACAATCCATCATAATTCTTTTACGTGAGATAATCACTGAAGCTCTGCTTCTCATTACCAGTTTTTGAATCACCAAAACATCAGATTTTCTTAAATTTATCATTTTTTTAAAGAAGAAAGGCAATTTTCATTTTATGTTATTGTGATTTTTGATAACATTGAATAAATCTGATACAAATTTAAGAAGAAAAATACGTATAGAGTATCAAACGAATATAAATTTCCATCATTCTCATTATTTTCTTCATAATTTTTGTCACCATCTTTATTGCCATCTTTGTCGCCATCATCTTCAATAGATAAAGTTGACTAATTCGAGCTCATCAAATTAAATTATGTCCCAATTTACACGAAAAAAATTAATGAACGAAAAACATTCCTATGGCTCCATAGTTTTAATGCTAAAAAATTAAAACAAAAGACATTTTATACCACATTCAGTAAGGAAGGAGAATGATATTGGTATACCTTCGAAAGTTTTCTTAGCATCACATTTCATTAAATATGTTTTAAATCCCACTGGGAGTAACAGTAAGAATTTTGGTCAATTAACCTGCCTATTCATCTTACTCGCACATTTCTTTGTCTATTATATATATTCGTTAGGAAAATTTTACAAAAATAAATTTTTGATCAGAGTTCTCCTACTTTCTTCCTACTTCCTCCTATATTTCACCACTTACTTCATCATATAACTATCACTGTAAAAATTTTAGTTTTACCGAAGAAATAACTATTTCCACTATTTCCAGTATAAAACAATTTATCGAAAATTTTCTTGTGAGTTTTCGCAAAATTTACCAGTTTCCCCTTAAAACTTTGCGAATACCAATTTTTTGCGTTTCTTTTTCAGGTTGTTCTATCTAAAATGGAAATAGGTCAATGCTTAATTCGGGAGTCACTTTCCCAGATAAATTGGTTTGATAAACAGCATTTTCCATCCTTAATTCTGTATTATGCTTTCTGATATCGGAAAGCTGTAGTTTGAATACGGATTGTATTGGTCAGGAGTATGGAAAGGTATAGTTTTAGCAACGCTAAAAATAAAAATTAATACAGTGATATTATTAAAAATTTTTTTGTTGCTCTGTGCTTTATTTACAATCTGAAATAACCTCGTGAGTTTTTACAACTTAACACTCAATTTTAACTGTCTGATATTACTTTAGGCCAGATATCAGTGTTTATCTTTTTTTTTTATGACATGATTGCTCTTCATTCTGAAGAGGGTACTGAAGAGAGAAATGGAAGTGAGGACGAGGAAAAGGGCGAAAATTATTTTCTGACTGTTTGACACTTTATAAATCAGAAATTCGAAAAGGGAAAAGGCTTGGAATCTTTCGAAAGATTCTTTTTGGTTTACAGAGCTTTCAAAAGTAATTTAAACAATGCTAACATCAATATTTTAATCTTTTCTTTTTAAAATAATTTTAAAGGTAGATACATTGGTGGGGGATCAATTCAGGCAACAAAATTAAGCACTTTAGTAAGCAAGATGTAGCACACTAAATCTTCTTAAATATATACGTTTTAGTATAAGTCATATCAAAACCGAAAAGGATGAAATATGCTATAATATATAAATATGCTAAAATATACTAAGCAAACGAAAGCATATAAGCGGTTTATGTTTTTTTTTCTCTTTGACCATTTCAATTTTTCCTCGTTTGATTTCTTTTGGCCTCAAATATCCATGTTGTACATTGGTGTGATTTTTAACTAACAGTAAGTACCAGATTCCGAGGAGGAATGGTATTTAAAAAAAAATGTTTTCTCTGAATGACAAAGTGAATATTCATTATTCATGAAGACACAAATATGAGTTTTTTAAAATCAGGACAAAAATACTTTTAATAATAAATCTATAGCCAAGTAAATTAACTACAGCGGATTTATTACAGATATTATTGGAAGAAAAATGCCACAATATATATTTTCAAAAGAGTTATATTTCACTTGTTGTAAAATATGTCAAACAGACTCTTTTGACGTTTGTGTCATAACAACATGAACAGATCCTGCTGCACTGGGGTGGAGAGGTTGAGGGGGCCGTAGCCCCAGCACTTTTTTGCAAAGAATTTTTTTTTAAAGCAAACAAATGAATAATCTAGATTTTATTAAAACTTTTTTACTACTAGTCTAATTGATTTTTTTTGTAGCACTTCGGCATGATTTTTCACTTTATAGCTCCATATTTATTTATTGGTAAGTAAACTAGAAGAAATGATGGGAAAAAAAAAATTCAAAACAGTATTTTTAAAACGTGTGTTGTGTTGAGAAAAATTGCTTGCAATAAGATGACAAATTTTTTGGAAAAGTAATCTAAAGAAGGAAAACCCAAAAGAAAAAATAAATGTAAATAGCCTTACTCATATAGCACGGTTCAGTATCAAGAACGTCACGTGTAGGAGTAAAAAAATATATTTAAGTCTTTGCTAATATCAAATTTCAATCTATTTTATTGAAAATTTTGTTTTTTTGGAAGTTATTTCTATGTAGATAAAGATAAAACATGTTAAAAATATTGATTTATTCAATAAAGCAGTGTTTAATGTGGCTTAAGGAAATGTCATCGACGCTTCCAATGTCAGGGACATTAGAAGCGTCAATGAATTCACAAGTTTTTTTGTATCCTAATTTAGTTGAACGCTTCAGAGAGAGAAAGCAAAACAAAATTAAACGTTCGAATGCAGTCTTAACCCGTTGGATATACCTCCAGTAACATCAAAATGGTCTGCAGATGGAACCTTGCAACCCCTTAAAAAAGAGGAAACTTTTCAAAGTTATTGTTCCTATAAAAGCAAGGGAATTTAGGACAACAGGACAAAGCAGTAAGAATTTGACAGAGCAGAAACATTATCTCGGTGAAATCACTGGAGAATGTCAATGTGCTATATGTCCAAACAATGATTATGGTACTGATATACGGCCTGCTGTTGTATTATTCAAAGGCATAACTCCTAAATGAGTACAATGTAGTTGTCCAATTGGGTCTCGTGGAATGTGCTGTCATATATTGGCTCTCTTGTTATATTTAAAAGGTTATTTTAAAACTAATGAGAAAATATTAGAATTATTGTGCACACAACAATTACAAAAATGGCACAAACGTTCTACAAAAGGATCTATACCTATGATTCCACTCACAAACATCAAACCTAAACCAGCAAAATTTAAAAAAAAGGGGACGGTAAACTACACATAACTCCTGCAGATCCAAACTCACACAGTTATAAAAGAGATGTGACTTTGATGGCTAAAAAAACAGTTAAAAAAAAAAAACCGATCGAAGCACACGTTTATTCTGTTTTAATTATTTCAACATTTGGGACACATAATTCTGTCGGGCAGCATTTAAATTACAAGTACACATTTAAAAACAGCTCTAGCCTTAGCTGATCATAAATATTAAAAATCACCATTGCTTGACACAAGGGTTATAGAAGTAGACGATGAAAAAATAAGGCAAATCCGATAATATATATATATATATATATATATATAATGATT